>AXCM01003538.1:0-23992 GCA_000473375.1 Anopheles culicifacies
CAGTAAATCACACAAAGAAGATGTCTTGATTTTGCTCACTATTCTCATTTCATATACATCGGATGAAAGATCCTTTTCTGCTTTAAAGCGTGTGCAAAATAATTTGAAAACATTTACGAAAATTATTTTTAAAAAATCGCAAAATTGTTGAAATGTATTAGTTCTTATTTATTTAATTAATTTGATAAATTGTGAAAGTGAAAGTAAATTGATATATTGTGAAAGTGTAAAAGTACATTCAACCTCTATGTTTGTTACATTGAGCAACATTTCAAACAGTAGAAGTTACAAAAAAACTTACAAATTAGGAAGATAGGTTAAATAGCTGCAGACTTTATCGCGATTCATCCAGTCAAAAGAGTCTGCCCCTGAATCCTCTTTTAATTTTTCGTACTTGTCTTCGTAATCGTGTTTCATTTCCCTCTGCTTTCTTCTATTCCCTCTCGTTCCTTCTAAATATTCTCTCTCATGGTTACTGGATACAATTGTTCGTCATTTAATATATGTTATACAAACGAAAGCCAGTATTAGCAAAACAAGAAAAAAGAAAGAAAAGGAGCAATTGGGTTAAAATAATAATTGATATTTTAACTTAGGGCCTGCTCTATACGACAGGCTGCAAACGACAAGTTCTAGAGCAGGCTTGTTTGAAGCCTTAAATTAAAATTTAAATGGTTAATTCAATAATGAACATCGGACTGAGCGTATTATTATAAGTAGCTAAACATTTTGTGGGGATTACGGCCAAACTAGTGTGCTTCAATTAAGAATTTCTAATCGATAAAGAAAAAAGAGTGAAATAAAAATAAAACTTTTGACCATACGGCTACGTAGCCGTCATAATGGATAAATAAATAAATAAATAAATAAAAATAAAAATAAAACTTTATTAACACATTTATAATTTCATAGGGCCCTTTTAATTTTACCGCTTAGAGCTCCGGCACGAATAAACCCGCCACTGTGTCTACACGGTATTTGACTTTGCAATAAGATTAACAGCTAACAGTGTTTAATAAATCTCCTTAAGCGGGTGTTGGTTTTCTAGATATTTTTAAGAAATGGTTTTAGATCAAGGGAGGAAAAAATATGCGAGAAATTGTACATTCCAATTCGTATTCCAAAAAGGCTGAAAGAATCGCTTGGATCTAAAGCGAATGTAAATGAATTTTTAAAACAATATAACTCGTAACTCGATTTGGAATTTTGAATAAACACTCCTGAAGGTATGCAATTTATTTTACAAGTGATAATTAAAACAGTTTATTGATTAAATTAGTTATGTTGACCAGTGCGTTGATTAAATTATCTATGTTGAGTGCATCATTGGGGCGGTCCGATGGCCGAGACGATGACGGCAAGACCGGGGCACAATACCCATTCGGACCGCTCTCCCGTAGTGAGGACTGCATATCCAACTACGTAATGTAATTAATTCTCGTAAGTCAAACATGGGAGGCGCAATCGGAAAGGTATTCACGCCAAAGAAGAAGAAGATATATTAACCGAATCTTGGATTTTTAGTAGAACTTTTTTTTTCTGGCTCTACAACCTCGAGAGGTCTTGGCCTGCCATTTCTGGCTTCCGTGACTTGAATGTACCCGCAACAGGATAGTCAGTCCTGCGTACTAAGAGTAGAACAGGATTAGCAAATATAGCATATTGTAATTAAAATTAACCAATGTGCATTAACTCACTTCCTAAGCCTGAATGTATGCAATTGCATAAAAATTAGTTCTTCATTATTGAAAAAGTGTTGAAGATACAAAGGCGTACAATTCACACTCACCAAAAGTACACAAAAACTTTCCCTTTTCACGCTCCAGGTTCGGGTGAAGTGCATTGCGCGGTCCCGGCTCAAGTGCATCGCATTTGTCTTCTTTACCGGTTCCGCTCCTTTGAAAAAAAAAATGCACTTTGATCCAGTAGAACACACATGTGGAAAAATGCTATCAATGGATGGAAACAAACCCTACCCTATCCGGCATCTTCGGGCGGCTTTCCAGGGGTTACCCAGCAAAAGGGTTACGAGCGTTCGTTCGGGCGTGATAGAAAATGTAGGTAAGCATAATATTTACATGAACTAAATGCGTTGTCTAAACATAACTACCGAACCGCTTGCTTTACGGGAAATTCTCTAGAGAAATCGGAAGTGAACTACTCGGTTTCGGTCTTGTTATTTTTAGTTTTTCATTACTTCCAGCACCAACTGCAACACGGCAGCCGTTGTTGATGAACTTTGGACGCGTATTGCATCTCTTCAGTAGGGGTGGTTCTTTTTCTTTCTTTCGTTTTGTTTTTTTTGCGGACTGAACCACCGTACACGTGTGTATGAAAGAAATCAATTACCGTCTGCCACCGTCGTTCGGGTGACGCTCGTAAAACGGTCCGGTACGTGCCTTTCGGACGCCTTTCGAATGCTTTTAATTTTTGTGTGTACCGATGCAACCCGGCCATAACCGAGGAGTCACCGTACAAGCGCACTGCATGGGGAGGGTTAATAAAAAAAGGTAAATTTACTCACTCATTCGATGCGCGACGCTCAAGCGCACGCCAAACAAATGCATCTGCATGTGAAGAAGGTTGCATCGAGTGCATCTTCCGCTTTCTTCCCTGTGCTGTATCTGTGTCGAGGAACTTCGTAATGAAATTCCATACACCCCAACAAAAGGAAAAAAGTCCTTTCCCTTGTTGTGTTTTGCTCCTTTCTATGATGGACGTCCCGCGGACTCGCCCTACACTTGATTAATCGCTTTCAATTAAGCAAAATCGGATCATTTTCCACACCGAATGGAGAAACCGAAATTTGGCACTGTGGTGTTTTGAACTATAGTACTGCAGGCTCATATATTTCCTTTCCAAACCGTTTGAGTTATCTAAAATCGGCCGAAAAGAAAGGGGGAAAACTCAACTGATGGTAAATAATGTGCTCACGTGATTAGTGATGATTACTTTACGCCCTAGTCGCCATTTCCCCTTCCTGCGCATACCGCATCCCTTTGATTTTATTTAAAAAAAAAACTAGAGGGTGGATTCTCTCCCTCTCTCCCTCTCTTTCTCTCTCTCCCTCTCTCTCTTTATTCTCCCAATAGCTGTGATTATTTTTCACAGTCATTTTTGAGCTGCTTCCAACCCTCCCAAATCGAGTTATGGAGTCGCTCGCCCGCGTGTGTTTTTGGTGTTGTTTTGATCCACGGACATGCCTTTCGACGCCTATTATCGTGTCGAAGTTGTGTGCGTGCGTACATTTTCTACTTCGTAAATGTGTATTGAAAAGATTAGCGAAAAACAACTCAAAAAAGAAAAACCGGAAAACTCACTGCAGGATATTAGGTATCGGCTCGATAAGAATTGTTTTTCGCGCTAGGGTTATAATACAGATTTTATACCCTTTTTTTTAAAGCGAACACCCCCACGGCAAGGGTTTGTGATGTGGGAGGTGAAAATGAAGCAAAAAAGAACACAGAAACACGGATTTATACACACGAATGTTGTTGACTTGTCCGTCTGTTTGCCTACATGTAGTGGTATTATGCTTTGTCTAGCTGGTTTCGAAGCTTTCCCCTGGTTTTTTTCTGTTGTTGTGCGTACACCAGCGTGTTTCCATGTTGACAGGACGAATTGAATAATTTGTCGGGGTTGGAATATGAAAAATTGGACATATTTCAAATTAATATTATTTATTGCTTTGCAGTGTTTTCTTTGCTGCAATAATAATTATTTGATTGTTTTTTCTTTATTAAATAAATTACTTTTCTTGTTAGACATTTTTAAAAATCCAAGCGCTTTTGATTAACTGCATCAAGGCCCACACTTTCATACTAAGCACATCATTGACTCCTTCTAAATCCTTCTTTAGAAGAAAAGATAACAGCAGGCTGCCACACTTGCTGCTATGAATCACAACAGATTCATCTTCATTCGCACCCCATGTCGATGGACAAATTGATCGATCACGACCCTTTTGCGCTATTAGCCGTGATTTCATCCATCGAACTAGAAAGTGATAAAGATAATGCACATCGTCATAATTGATGCAACGTTAAATGGTGCCTTCTCCCTTTCGTTTTTCACCTTGTACGGTGGACACTTTATCATGCGGTAAGGGTGACTTTCTACCGATTTATTTGCTCATCGCTGGATGGACATTTCATTTGTGGGCAAGACAAATGGCCAACATTATTTGTACATTTTTGGCTCGATTGCGAATTGTGTCGGTGATCCGTAAAATGTACCTCCAACTACAAGATGGCTTGGGATGGGAAAGATTTCTTGGGATGAAATCGCTTACGTCTTAAGGTTTAAGATTGGCATAGTGCTGGTAGAAGGAGGGTAAGACTCAATAAGTTAAAGTGCACGACACTGCACGGTCACTTGTTTGTTGAGCTACCCCTCATCGCATCTTCTCACCGTTGCTTGGGCAAATGCTTGAGCAAATTTGTTGGTAAACCGATGGTATATGACTTGCCGGCCTTTTCCAGCATGGCTGGCTGGAAAATGGCCCCTCACCGATTTTCGTTTTTTTTCGGGACAACTCAGCCGGTTGGCTGCAGACAAATTTAATAGATAAATGCTTCCCGCTGCACTCTGGGCTGTTTGTGTACGCCCCGTCTTATGGCGGCGTTTGCGAACATGCTGTCGCTCCCTACCACCTCCCATCCGTAACCATTTGTTTACCTCCCGAGCAAAATGATGCAGCCGCAACACAACACTACACAACTCATCCGCAAACAGCAAGAGACAAACATTGGGACGGCGTTCCAACACGTGACTTTCGATGATGCGGTGCGCACGCTAGGCCCTTCCGTTTCGCGTGCTCGATGAAGATTAAATACGCAAGGTACAGGCACTTTTATGTTGCCACCCCCCTTCCTATTCACCTCCCTTTTTCACCCTGCGTATAGCGAATTACAGATGATTTCAATTACGGCTTGAATGTGGTCCTTTGAAGCCATCGAGTATGTTTTGTGAAGGTGTTTGGACAAAAGTCTTTCGTCACGGCTTGACGGGGTCACCGGATCGATTGGAGTGTGCATGGGATTAGGGTGCATTGTTGGGCGTGTGTTTATGTGTATGCGTGTGGGGATAATTTCTCAACATCCACTTCTGATATTGGATTATAGATCAAATGCAAATAGCGATTGCGGAGACGGGATAAGGAAAAAAAGCGAGATAGAATAAAGGTTTCCTTTTTATATGCGCACATTGCCACAGGGGTTCCAAATGGCCTAAAGGATGGGGACGTTTGAATGAGAATTTTATAAAAAAGCAAATGCATTGAATCAGCGCATAAGGAAGGTTTCCTCTTTTTCGTTTGACTCTACAATACAATTCAATCATTAAAATATTTTACGCAGTTATACTAAAAACCCATTATACGCTACTCTAATTGCATACATTTAGGGGTTATTAAAGAGATAGATGACATAAAATGGATACAATTTCAACTATGGTTACATTAAATGCTTTAACCTTCTCTAACATTCCCAGAAGCCTCAATATTGCCTAATGAAGTGCAATTCAATTATCACCTTCACCCTGAAATTCGGGCATATCGCTTCAACGCCACTTTATCGTTCGAAATTAATATTCATCTAATTCCAATGCTTCCTTCTAATGTGTAGCCATGTTCACCGAAACAGAGTGAAAGTTTTTAATTAATTCTATTAAACTTCAACCTTTTTCCTTGCGGCCCGAGCAGCCGTTCGCAAAAAAAAACCGCTGCACAGGTATCATCGCCGTACGTCATAGGTCTGATTGACCCAAATATGGCATGCACTCAAAACGTTCCGTATCAGGTTTGCTGTAATCTACTGCTACGGTTTGTTTTGATGTTTTCGGAATGTGTGAAATGTGCCCGAGCTGGTTCAAGATCAGCGAGAGCCCAGTAAGTAAAGCATTTCGGGCAGGTTGCAAATTAATTCCACCCCCGACGGGACCCACCCCTTTTCAACGCAGCATTTCTCTGGCAGACGAAAGGGTTCCGTATCGTCACGTATCGTCTTTACGGAAATGAATGCGTCACGCTTTGCTGATCGTGGTGTAAAGGTTTGGTGAGTGCCGTGAAATGAGATGGGAAGATCTTATGGATCTTTCGATTGCCCGTGAGAGTACGGAACGCACTCGGGAGAGCCGTGTAGCCATATGTAAGTGCTGGAGGGTTGTGTTGTTGCTGTGGATGTGTAAAGTAAACCGGTGTCGGAGAGCAGACAACATATCGGTTATGTTTACGTTGTGAAGCTAAGGCACAATGTGTAAAGTGGATTCAAAAAGGTCAAAGTTTGCCTTTTTGGTTAAAAAATAAAAAAAATTATCAAATAATTAGTATAATAATTAGATAAATGAAAAGAAATTAAGAAACCAGAATAAAATAAATCACCAATTAAAAAATAAAGTAAATGACGCCGAAATGTATGCAATATACATTTTCAAAGTACATTTTAGGCTTATCCAGTAAATTTATAATATTCGACGAGTGTATTTGTCATTTGTCTATTTATTATGTCCTTTACAAATTGGTTGTTTATTATTTTTTCCTAGCAATCACATTTCTATTTTATTCTTAGTTGAGGTTACTCTCGAAGAAACTTAAACTTCAATCCTCTTTCAAACAGTCGTGGTCCCATCCTACCGGCAAGAACACAACCGCCTCCTTCACAGTTAAGAGTAAAGTTAGGATTTAAATTTGCATTCTCACTTCCTTGCCCCAAAAAGAAAAAAAAAACCTTCCGTGAAATGATTCCCTTTCCGTTACAAGTCGCTCAGCGCTACTGGGAACTCCAGCGTCAGCTCAAACTCATTCCCCTTTTTTGAACTAACCCACCTTCCGTCAGCCAGACGTGAGTGCGTTTCACTGTGTCTGCAGCTGTATGTGTGTCCACACAGCATACGGCTCGATACCGACCCCTAGGGAAGGGACAAAGCGAAAAACCGGCATTTCTATGCTACCGAGAGTGAAGCATAAACTCACCCCAGCCGAGGGGTTGGAAACTGTGGTGGTAAATCTTTTAAAGAGAAGAAACATAAAAAAACCCCTCGTCCAGCGAATGCATTTTAAATTAATCGCTCCGGCACTCAGCATCGACAGTCGCTGTTTGACGGGCAGCCGGGTTGGTTCGGGTTGGTGTTACGGTTTATGCGCGATCGGGAGACGTTGTGCGTGTTGCGCTCTTGCGGGTGTTGTTTTTATGCCGTACGGTCGCGTGCGTGCGTGTTTACATTTGTATGGACACATTCCATTCTCGCACTAGGCGCCTTGCATGGCGCGAAAAAAGGTGACGTGCGTATGCGCAGATTCGGCCACGGCGTAAAGTGAAATGTCATTCAGTTAGTGAATTCGAAAATCGATCGATCATCGCGCGGTAGCATCGTTACACAATCGAATTATCGAAACGAGCAAGCAAAGAAGGGAAAACAAACGATAAATAATAAAATGTTCAGTGAGGATGATGATTGCAAAATTGATTTTCGTCAAAAGTGTCGTTCGGCTCATTAAATTGGCACGTAATTTGTACGGGCCTTTCACACAAGGGGCTTGGTGCATTGTTACGGTGTGTGAGCGTTGATCAGTCCGGAGGCGATCAGTGAAATTGCTTGTTGGCATTTAATTTTAACTGGTGATTGTGATAATGGTGCATGGTGCTCGAGTGAAGTGTGTGTTTTTTTTGTGTTTTGCTTTCGGTGGTTAATTGTGAGGCTAGCCGTTCGATTCGATACGGTTTGCATTGTTGCTGACCTTCGGTGAGCTGATCGAGCAGGTTGTGTGTGAGTGTGCGCCGTGAGTGATTGTAAGAAGAAAGGGGGGGAATGGTAAAAGAGTCATTCCCATGCTTGCGTTCCTTTTTTGACATCCCCCAAAACGGGAGCACAATAATTAGTGCACTATTTTATGCGAGCTGTGATTCTTATCTTGATGAGCAGTTTGTGCGTCCGTTTTGTTTTCTTTTCTTCTTTCGCTGCTGTCTTCTTGTTCACGCGGTTCAGTGTTAGTTTATCGTTTAATTCTTTCTGGCGATGACAAAGAAAGAAAAATCAACCAAAACACGGGCACATCTTATGGTAGCACTCGCTTAAGAGATAATACGCTCCAGATAAGTCCACGTAACACTGCTCGTAAATTTGTGCAACGATTCGGAATGAAAGAAACATACCTCCACATGCAGACGGGCGCACTTTAGGACGCACTTTTATGTTTTCACATGCCCGTGCAGGCTGTTTTGCATCCTTCGACAACGGACAGTTGCTGCTGACCGTCAGCTTCCCTCTCGTCTCGCAGTAGCACAAAGCAGAAAGGACAACCATCGACACGAAGCGGAGCGAACTTTGTGACCAGCCGGGTACGTTTGTTAAAATTAATTAACTTTACTGCTCGGCGACAGGCGCATTCGGTGAAATCTGAACCAGGTTCATGCTTGCACTAGCGGACCACAATGTGAAATGAAGCGACAAAACAAAAAAAAAGCGAACACACATCTAAATAAACAACAGCAATGCAAAAACACAAAACAAGGGAGCAACATCATAATACAATTTTCTAAGAAGCACCGACCAGTAAGGAATTATTAATTTTTGCGCACCAACTTTTGTCTTAACGCTTGCACGCTTCTCTGTCGTCCACGGGTGTCTTCACGCCATTTTCTGTCCACCCATACTCGGAACATTCGGGCGGGGAGCAAAGGAAAGAAGAAGGGACGAGATTCTTTTGCATAAAATCATACCATCAGCACGGTCATTTGGACAACAGAAAATGGTAGCCAACGGTGGAAAAACAATTTCGTATGCATAGTGACGATGTTCATTGATGCGCATCCGAAAGGGAGGGATGGGATTTAGATTTTCCTGGAAGATATTCATAAGAATTTCATCCATCGATACCCATGGGCAGAAGGCCAAGATCATGATTCACTGGGCATTACGTGATGTTATTTAGAGGTTGGTATTATGGCATTAAAATCTCATTTAAAACCTTATTAAACTATCTGTATGCAGATGGAAAATGATGGAAAGTAATGTACAATGAAGGAAATCATTAAACATTACGATCATGAAGATCTAGATCACTAACGATCATTTAAGAAGATTAACACCAAAACGAACGAGATTAGAAAAGTGTCAGTTCGATCACTGGTCATTTTTGTGGGCGAATAATTACCAGGTGTTCAATAAGTTGGAATACACTTGAAATGTGGGTTTAAATTTTCAATGAGCAAGATGTTATATAATGCATTAATTTTTAAGTGTTGCCTTTTTAGAACGTTTTTGACACATCACGTGGGAGCACTCTCTTTTTATGCTTTATCGCCAGCTTGAGACGTGTTTTAACAAAAATCGCTTGCGGCACGCACCTAGTCCATTGGCATATCGTATCACATATTAGAAATGAGCTTCTTTAATTGATTAATTATGCTCCCTAGATGCCAGCTCTGTTTGGAAAGTATGTACAATTTTAAACAATAGTTCAGATAATTATGATCTGAGAAGCATGGAGGCCACTAAGTCTAAATGTGGAAATCTGCGAAATTCCTCCAACTCCACTCATGGACTCATACTGAAAAAAGGGTAATGGTCCCTCCCAAAGAGGTCCCAAATTTCCGACACCATAACCTTCTCCAAAACCTAGGTGTGATAGTAGGTGTCGAAGACTTTCAAGCTTTTCACGATAACAATTTTTAAGAGCTTCCCACACTTAGACGCCATGACTTATGTTTTGGATGGGGAATGCTGGCCAACGGCAGCACCCAGAGTGGATCATTTTGGACATGGTTGTAAAACTAATAGTTACTCGTCCAAAAACATGTGCTCCTGACTTGCGTGCCGCAAACGAATTTTCTATGACGTTGCGATACTGTTACATCGTGTGCGGTAAAATAGGAACAAAAGATTACAAGTCGATAATTTGCCCGGCGGATAGCTTATTCTTAAGGCTAAAGCTGTAACCTATATAAACAAATATAACGCACTAAAACCTTACCTACTATACCATGAACAGTTGCATTTGAACTTATTGAACACCCTGTAATGTTGTTTCCAACATAAAACCATACTCATCATTGTAATGGAATATTTAGATGCAGGATCAGCATCTACTATTCCGAGAAAACAAGCGATTATTATGGCTATTTCATATTTCTTATTCTCCCCGTTTCTCTCGTTCCCTCGATATCTGCTGCAGCTATACATTCCACTACAAAGACGATTAATACTGTTTTAGAATGGAAACAAAGTACAATAATTCAGATAATAAGGATTAAAAAAGAGAAAACTCGGTTGGATAGAACTCGAGATAAACGTACGTAAAGCTGACCAGGCGATGTGACAGGTGCGGCCGAAATTAATTCCAACAATGCAATTTTTATGTTTCGTACATAGAAATGCACTTTTTGATGAACAACTAATTTTCAGATCTATGAAAAAATTGAATATTTTTACCTTAAAAATGTAATTTCACTTTTAAAATCCAAAAACCAGTCAAAATGACTGATAGGTCGTTTTAGTGTTAAGGAATAAAGTTGGGCAGCTTGGTCAATGTTTGGTTATACTTGAAGGAATTCTTGAATAGCCGTCAACATTATTATCTTTTATCTCAGAATCGGTTCCTAGCGCCAGCCTGTCGCTATTTTGGAACTAAGGATGCATTAGGTATAACTTCTACGCTAGACTCTTTTTGAAGAAATTAGAGAGAGTATTTAAAAGCTTCAAGTATTCTAACTTTATTTTTAATTCTTCTAATACGAATTCCAATAGTCTGGCGTTCATTATATCCAGTTCTAGATTTTTTTTGCAAAGATTTATAGTTCTTCTTGTAAGGCACTATATGTTTGAGAGATCCTGGCCTGTCATTTCTGGCTTCTGTGACTTGAATGTACACGCAACAGGATAGTCAGTCTTACGTACGATGAAAGGGTCCAGATGGGATTCGAACCTCAGTCCTGCTATCCTCTCTACTACCGAGCTTCTTCAATATGTAATAGATTAATAAGCTTCCAGAAATATGACATCAACATTATAATAAGTATCACAATTCATGAGCTTCATTATCAGCTTGCAGTTGCTGGAGAAGGAATGTAATAAATGATATATTTTTTCTCCATTCGAAGGTGGTTTGTTTGAGAAATTTCTCCTCAGGAAAAAGGGAAGAGGATAGAGGAAGAGGTTTTCCCAAAGGGAAAGAGAGCGAAAAAGAAAACACGATAGATGACTGACCAACATACGAAACAAACCGCCTCCGCAGTGCTGCCCTGGATGCACTTACGCTGCACATACGCTCATACTGGAGCCACCCGTCATATCCTATTCTAAGCGCAAACGATGTTTATTTCTTGGCATGACAGCAGCAACCTCCTTCTACTATCACGATCGCATCTAAGTCTTGTCCATGCTTTGCTTCTCCTCCCGTTTTGACCAGTGCACCATTCATGCGCCGGGTTCTATGTTAGGTTCTGGGCAGCGTACATGCAGTTTTGCAAACACCATGTCCACCACAATTCACCTGTTTTCCCTGCCGTGAGGAGTGACCCCGTATCTCTCACACAAAGCGGACAGCTTTCTTTACACTCCATCGTCACCGTATATGTGTGTGTGCGTACACCAAAGGAATGCAAATGCATCTCCACACATCTGCGGGAAAATGGGGGGGGAAGAATGTGGCAGACGCATCATGCCGTTGTTCGAGTTGGTAGTTAAATTGAATAAAATATGCACTCGCCCCAGCTCCTAGGCGTTCCGGGTCGGTCGGGTTTTGTGTATGGTGAGGTATAAATTTCATTCACAGCCCCAATGACGATGACGGCGAGGTCGCACCGGGTTTGGAAAATTAATTTTTGCAGCATAATGGCGGGCGCTTGCAGCAGAGCATGGGAATGTTTGTGGACAGTGTCCGTATGCGGCATTTGATTTAGCTTTAATGGCTTTAAATGCTCGCCATCGCGGTCGACGCGGTGAGGAGTGCCATTTTTCCCGTATGGTGACCGTGTGTGTGTGTGAGTCGGTGAGCGAGGAGTGTTTAAAATATTCAAACGTTATTAACTTGCTACTGGTGCAATGCACTCTTGCAATCGATTATTTAGGACCTTTTTGTTGGTGGAACTAAATGTAAAGGGTGAAGTCAAAGGTTCAAAATTCTTTAAAAAGAGTTGAATCAATTTTCGTTACATGCAAGTAGCTCATATTACTCATCAAAATTTGGAAAAATTCACCACATTACGCGAAAAGCTTACGTTGAAAACTCCTATTTAAATGCTCATATCATAAGCGCATAGCTGAAGGGTATTGGCCAAACTCCACCAGTCTCCATTCGAGAATCGGAATCTGATACTGCAGCATGACCCGCGTTGTGTTCTGTTTGACTTCCATCCTGCCAAGCAATAATAGAATAATGTTGGCCAGATATGTTGCACTGGAACTGGCCCACCAAAGCGGACATTCCGCTGCCGAAATGCCTCAAGGCAACTTGCTCAGTCACTGCTCCAATAGTTTATGCGGTCGTCTAGCCATCTGTTACCAATCGGCATCCGATGAAGCTGGCATTTGCATCATTGTGCTAATGGTTGGTACTTAAAGACACACTTGTTGGAACACATTCGAGGCACATTTGAGACAAGGAATGAAACACACAAAAAGCCTGCCTTAATGTCAATAGCCTGCAGGATACTCCGAGGTATGGATGGTTGTTGAATGAGTAGTCCAAATGGAAGTTGGAAGTGAGATATATCTTATCGTAACATTTCTGCACACTGCTCCAGTGTCATACACCTGTCCAAAGAACCTGTCGGTTTTTGTTGCTGTAAGTCATCGCTCCCAGAGAACTCGCCACAGCTTTTCAAAAAACCACACACACACCGACCGTTCAGCTCATTTCAGATGTCAATCTTTTATCAGATGGCACCGGAACAATTTTCCGATGCCGTTGGCTGTTTTGCTTCCATTCGTGCCGGGTTGGGCGGATATCAAAAGGACATCCCGTATGCAAGTATCTGCGTGAAACCGTGCGCATTCAGATGGAAATTAATCCTTACCCGAAGATGGCCGGAGGGTGAGATCCCGACCGGTCTCTTTTTTTTTCCACTTCGCTCCCTCCGGTTTGGGATGACATACGGGATCTGTTTTGGTGCTGCAGCGGTGTAGATAAGAGCCCGTGACCGTAGTTTCCATTTCACGGTGGTCTTATCGCGATGATGTCGAGGATACTATCACACAACGACGTCATCGTACCGCCATAGTGCATGTCTGCCACGGTAGATGAGTTCGTTGCATGATGACGTCTGCAATTGACACGACCTTTGACGCGAACGAGACGCCGGTCACGGTGGTAGACAAAGTTGCAAATGCTCTTTATAGAAATTGAAATATGATATTATTTTTAAAATCTTTTTTAGAATTTTTTATTTGAAATTCTGTTACATTTTAAATAAATATTAAAATAATTACCATTTTCTTCTTAATGTAACCCGGAAAAACTAAATAATTTTTATACTACTCCGATGATATCTGTAGCACATGATCCACACATCAAAAGCATATTACCCATTAGAATTATTTATCCGGGAGCATCTGGCCAACATCAAAAGGGGAAACAGTTGAGTTGAGGGCCGGGTTTATTAAAAACCATCATTTGCGCTCCGATGCACACGGGTTTTCGTTTCCATCTGGTGAGGATCGTGTGAAAATCATCAACTCATCCTCAAAAAAAGCGGGCTCGATCTAATGTTGAAGAAGTCGTCCAGTTGGAACGTCCATTTTGGTTGGTGTTGTGACTACTTGGGATTTAGGCAGTAATCTGGTAGCGAAACATTCGGGAGGTAATTTGCAACTGACGAAGTTGAAGGAGGTGGTGATTGTTTGGAAACAATAGAATATTATTTTGCTTTATTAATGGCAGTATCCATGGATATAGCCTTAAATGTTGTAAATTTTAAATAAATTGTAATTAGAATAAAAATAAAATTCATTTTTAAACATATCATCAAGGGTACTTGTCAACATCAGTTCTTAGTCTCTTAGTCACCTGCACAAGATTTTATAAAACTTTTATTAAAATTTATGTTTTGTTTGAAGAATTAAACAATAATCCCACAGAGAGCATTGACAAGTGCATCTCAGAGTTGACTGCATTGACATTAAATTCTGACCCCGTTTAAACTTCTATCATAATTATTCGCACGCCGTGCATTCTTCTCTCCAAAACAAAAACACCCCGACTCTTGATGCCACAGTTTCATAATTTTTCACACGCCTTCGCGTTTATGGTTCGCGACTTAATTCCGTGCTGTCCCACTATCTGGCCGTGTTAACAGATTTACGGTGCACGATGAAAAGAGCGATTGCATTCATCGGTTCCATCCATGCCAACTGTTGATATAACACGTTCGATAACACGCGCACCGTGCAGCCACGCAACCATTTTGTTGTTTAATTTATTTCTTTCTCCCTGCTTTAGCATACAAAGCGGTCCGGTCATTAGAAACAACATCGCAAACAAAACAAACCAGCCCCTCCCTCCCAGGTTTCCCGGTGTCGGTCATTAAGACAACCGTTCCCGAAGAAGGTTTTATGAGCTTCCGAAACAAGATGATGATAAAGGTTTGCGGGCTGTGCAGAAGAAAGCAAAAACACACACTCACGGCCTGAGCACGAACTGATGATGGGTGGTTTTTGGATATTTTTGTTTTTTTAGGGACATTTAAAATGAAGCTCGTTAAACCGAACGTTAAACGAAAAATCCAACCGGCCACATTGTAACCTGTTTTGCTTTGAGTTCATTATTGTTTGTAAAACATTGCGTTTACATGATGGCGTCGTGCTTGATGTTAATCATATACGGTAACTTATTTTATAAGTTTATGACAGTGGACATTTTATTACAAAAAAACCCTCCTCCCCTTAGCTGGTACATTGATCTGCATCTTTTTAATGCATTAAAGCTACACGGCATCTTTACAAAAAAAAAACAAAAAAAACATGGAGACCAATACGAATGACATTCCTTGCACCACGTGCAAGGTGTAAAACCATTTCTCACCTTCACTGTTCGCACGTAATTGATGCTTTGCTTGCGTGCGATTTTTCTCACTTTGCTTGCGCATCTCGGGTGGCCTGAATCTTGGGCAGCTCACCCACAAGCTCATTAGCGGAGCAGCGCAACAAAAAAGGAAAAAAACTGTAAATGCAACACTAATTAGGAAAGTTTGCCAGACACAAAACTGCCGTTGCTGCCCTTTTCCTTTTTTTTCGGTGGAAGTAATGTAAGAGTAATTTATGCATTAATTCAATTTAGAACAATCGTCATCTAGGTGGAGTTGGCTACTTAAGAATGGGCGATGGAAGCCCGTATTCTTCTTTCTGAAACCGTAAACATGCTTTTTAATTGATTTATGCTGATAAACTGTTTCTATTCATAACGGAGGGTTAGTCACCTTTAGCTGCTCCTTCGTTTATCTTTAGAATGCTTTTTTTTTGTTAATAAAAGGAAAATCCGTTTTTCTTGAGGTTTTTCCTCCCGAAGTTACTTGAGTCCACTGCTGGCTATCGTTTATTACTGCTTGACAACTTATTTACGAGCACTCGATAATGTGCCACCACTCGTGTGACACTCATTGCCCCGAGGCACGTTCAAATGGGGTCTGGTAGAAAATTATTAGCACAAAGTAAAGGTGTTGCTTTCCAGCAAATAGGAAAACGCTAATGCAATGGGAACTATTTCAACCCTCCGGCAAGGACAAAACCCTTTCCACCAATAGCCACTGCTTTCGATTAACTTTATGTCCATATCAATACACCTTAAATAACCTTCCCATTTTCACCCGAAGGGGTTCCAATAAACTTATACTTAAAGAACACATATTTCTTCGTTCCCCGACCGGCCAGTTATCCCGTGTATGCCAAACCGGCTACTACACCACCGTAAGGATCATTTATGGCCTTGCCACTGACCTAGACCACTTTCAGCGCCGGTGTGTGGGTCGTAGTTTCAGTAAATTTAATCTGTCAATGGGCACACGGGGTTTGCGGTCCCCGAAGGCGCCAGGGCGTAGCGTCAAAGATTGTGTTATACGCTAGGGAACGAAAGGGAGGTTGGTTGGTTTTATTGCAGCATTATGTCCAATTTCTCGTGCAGAGTGGGGTTGTACGGCGATTGTTTACGATATTAAACAAGTTTATCAGAAGGGCGTACATTCATCCCCGTGAGTGCTTGAGGGCACACCAGTAATGGGGAAAGATTAAGTCGAATTATTTTTAAATAATTTCAAGAAAGTGCTCAAGATTTATCTTAATTTTATTAAAATTAAAAGCAAATGTAATTTTTATTTGTAGATGAGACAAAATAAATTATCAACCCTTTTAGACATTGCAAGACATTAACGTGAGGGTTCGAGATTGCGTTCTTCTTGACGCTAATCGCATTTTATTTAATCTTCTTTCGAATGCGGTAGATGCAGTTTTGTAATTTCTTTCGCCTCTCTGCACAAATACATTATCCCCAAACCATCATGCAAGGTCACAGGGAACATGAAAATCATAATCTTGTTAGACCGCATCGCCATTAGACGATTATCATGTTTGAGGTTATTAGTTTTCTTTACCACACCCTTTTGAAGGGAACCTCCAAAAAAAAAAGGAAGGGCTCCGTGATTGAACGAGCCAAATGCGTTGATGGGACGATTAATTGGATCGTTATTGATAATTGTATGATTGCAGTCGTGCGTAGCCACTTCTTTTAATCGCGTCTCTCTTTTGTGGTTTTAGTTAAGAAATGAGGGTTTTTTTTTTGTTCTTGTATGACGGCCTGGCCGTATTAGAAGAAATGAGGGTATATCGCACAAAGTGGTTATAAGCGGGTTCTAACAATTTAGAGTTTTTTGTAAATTCCTAATTTTATTTATTGTACTCTGACAACTTTTATTCCCACGTATAGCAACAGCTCGTATGTTTTGAGCATTCGTTTGTGTTTTCTTTATATTATCGCTGGTAAAAGAGCTTTTAAAACATAATGCAAATTATTCGTTCTCGTATCGCGCACAATAAATCCGTCAACAGCCACTTACATCTCGAGAGACCATCGTTTGAGCGAACACTCATACACAAAAAAGGAATGAACTGCATCCGAGTGCCTTCTTTGTTCTTTGGACGCAAATCCCTTTGAACTAAATTCTGTACTACGCCCCGTTCGTTCCTGCCTCATTCGCAGTATCGAAAAGAGGCCCAAGAGTTCAAGTCCCCATTATGACACTCTCAAGTGACAACTTCCGCACTATTAATTGGCCAACATTGGTTCCTACATCGGTAAAGGGTTGGTCCCGGCTTGAGAGCTTCATTCACCGTTTCTTTCGTTCGCATTTGTCAGATGCGTTAATAATCCCCAGCCCGCAGACAACGACCGAATGGTGCTATCAATAACGCACCATTTCGCGAACGTGAAAAGCGACCATGACAAAGCTTCACTCTCTGGGAGCATGGGTTAGCTATTTTAGTTCGAACTGGACGCTATGCGGCGACACATGGTTGCAATCGTCTCATGTACAGACTCGCTTCTTAAGCGGCCCGACCACTTGAACTAGCACCTTTGCGGAACGAAAGAACTATTTCCCTGCCATATGTTTAGTGTTACAAGTGACTAGTGACGGGGGGAGGCGCGTTCGATAGAAATGTTGCCGCACCACCAATTCCGCCAGCTACCTGCACTTCAGACGGTGGTACGCAGCATACGCGTTCTTTGTTTCCTGCGCATGCATATACCGTACCGCCAATTAGTCAACTGCATAATTGGTGATAAATTAACCATGCAAATGCAAATCGTGTCTTGAGGTTAAGGATGGGTACATATGCCTTTTGACTCACGCCGTACCGTTCGACGGATGTGATCGTGATTTCTGGTGCTCACCCGTGCGGAAGGTGCTCATTTGTGGTGGCAGATAAACACACAGGACATAACGTATTGGTGGGGGGGGAGAATAGGATGCTTGAAAGGTATTATGAGCGGCAATGCTACCCTTCATCATATGATATCCGTTTAACTTTATTACTAAGGGTAGATTTTGCCGATAAAGCTAACCATAGATTATCTGCTGCGGTGAGATTATACAGCCTATATTTTAGGCACCGTTTTTATGCAGCGGAAATGCTCTCTGTTATGAAATAAATAATTTTCAATAAGTGTAGTTAATATTAAAGGAGTGTTTGTAGAATAGCATTTGATAGATAAACGCCGAAATGTATGCAATTTATAGAAGGCGTATTAAACCAAGGGGTTGTAGAATTCCGAATCGATTAACACACTCTTCCACATAACAAATATAAAGGAAAAATGTATAATTTTCATTGGGCATTCATGCGTTTAATGTCGCCAAAATTTCATACGCCAGAATCGGTTTCAAATCTTATGCTGACCGTTCCCCATTACAAAATATTAAAAAAGAAAGAAAAGGGCTAGCAATGCCTGGCTGGACCAACGCAGCCGTTATGTCAAGAAGAAGACGAGAACGGAAAACAAGTAGAAAAATTAAATCCTCCTGGAAGATCTAATAAGTCAATCCTTCCTTAAAAATACATTCAAAACAACAATTGCATACTTTTAGGCGCTTTAAAAATCCTTTAAGAGTCTTCTTCTTTGGCGTAACGACCTATTCGGTCATTCCTGCCATTTCTGGCTTACGAGACTTATTCATACCACGTAGTATGATAATCAGTCCTCACTACGGGGAGGGGGCGGTCCAAATGGGATTTGAACCCCGGTCCATGGTGTGAGAGCCCGGCGCCGATACAATCTCCCATCGCACCGCTCCATAAGAGTATTGATACGAATAATGCCATACCATATTGATACGAACCATGTCATACTTATAATATTAAGCTGAATCTTAATTTTGGAGAACTTGTGGTTATTTTGTTGGATAATAACAATCAAAGAGTGAGCAGACTTCGGATGTTTAACGGATGGCGCAATATTTCAGCTAGTATTATGCGAATGTATATGATGCTACATAGTCTCCGAGAAAAAGAAAACAGAAAACCACAATGTAACATGATGAGTGCTTTCTTCCAACCAACCGGTTGCGGTTTAAGTTACTTTGCAACACTCCAACAACCAACTGTCAATCGTATCTCAGCACCGCTAGTCTTCACTTTATTTCATACTTAACCGGCTGGAATCGCTCATTTTATTACCATCCCGAGATCGTTTGTACGGATTGCACATTTTGGTCGCTTCTCTCGTTTGCTTTCCCATGCAACGCTTAACGCGCGGGCCAGATTAAGATTCATGCGCGTGAACGTCATTCAAACTGGCGCCGTAACGATCAGGATTCAATTAAAGTGCAATAATGGCCTTCGGAACGAAGCTATTCGTCGAGTGTAGGGCGCAGTTCCCGTTCCCGATCATCCCATTAGCGATCTCCAATACTCAATATTAGCGGCCGTGTGCCGTGTGAATGCATCTCCCTCATAAATGCGCATGTGATCGATGGAGATTTTACGACTTTGGCACCGAAAACCAACGGATTGTGGTGGAAGTTATGTAACGCGATGTTTTTAGGTCAAATAGCTTACTTTTTCGCTGCAAGATAATAAGCTTCACCCATGTTTGGGTGGTTCGTTTCACGGGGGGTTTTGTACAATTTTAATAACTCGCATTTTATGGTACGAATGAATACGCCGAACAGTGTGCCTTTCCTGGGTGGTTTCGAATTAACCTTCATTGGGCAGAATATATATCGGGCCAATAACTATAAACGGAATTGACGTCCCATTCTGACTGATTATCCGTAAAATTTACTTCCAGTCCTCCGGTCGATTATTGCACTTTTGCTTCTTCACGACCGTTTTCCAAGTACGAACGGTATGCGCGGTGTGGAGTGCATCTCGTCTCGACGTCGTATTGAAATTGCATTTCGATCGTCAGGCAATCGACATGGTTTTTGGGACGGGAAAAGGTTAATCCGTAGCGAGATTGACGGAGCAGTTTGACCAGACCGAGCCCGCTCGTTTCGGTTGAGACGCTCGTTGAAAAGTGGATTTGGAGGTGTAATGTCATTCGGGTAAATTGAACTGCCCGTGGAGTGTAATAAGAAATGATTTGTTTAAGTAGTTTGCTGTTAAAGTTAACTGGATGAAAATAGTTTGGACTTTTTAATGAAAAAGCAAAGCTATAAAATTGTATTTGTTCGTGTTGATGGTGGGTTGACTTTAGTTTTATTCTTCTCAATCTTGATGCTCCAGATGAGATCTAATCCAAGATCTTCTAAATAGTTATTCTATTTGAACGAGCACCTTCGAACCTTTGAAGGTGTCTTCTGTATTTAAAACCCTCTGGAATAGTAATATTACTGATTTGTCTCAGATTTTGAAGATATTCTGGAGTAATTCTGTCTTCTTCTTCTCTGCGAGGTAATCCCTCAGTACGACTAAGCGCTATTATAGCGCTTATAGCGCTTACAAACAGGACGAATTTGACAGCTCGCCGACTCGACAAACGTAGCTCAATTGGAGTGTAGACCAATATAGTGAAATCGTTGTGAACACCATGGAGAGCTTCTGAACTCGAGAGTTCAATCAAAACAATCAAAGTATACTAGGAACATAAACTGTTTTGCAGGAATGCATATTTTGCATTATAAGCGATAAACACATAGGAAACACTTTTTTCGTCCTAACCTACGAAAAAACGGCTCCCAAACTGTCGCTGTGCCCAGACAACCCGAATATAGTGTGTTTTTCATTAAAGTTTGTGTTGTGTAACCGTTCAATTTCGAATCTGTTTAGAGAATGTAGAACTCAAGTACTGAATTCGGTTTAAACTGCGGGTGAACATGTTCGTACCTTGTTCACACACAACCAGCTCGCGAAGCCCACGAACTCTACAAATTTCATTCATAAATTGCAGATTGAGCTACGTTCGTCGACTCGGCAAGCTGTAAAATTCGCCATGTCTGTAAGCGCTATTACAGACAGTGCGAATTTGACAGCTCGCCGACTCCACAAACGTAGCTCAATTTGGGTGTAGACCAATTCAGTTAAATCGTCGTGAACTCCATGGCGAACTCGCGAATTTAACCGTTCAATCGTAGCAATCAAAGTATGTTAGGAACATAAAATGTTTTGCAGGAATGAATATTTGGCATTATAAGCGGTAAACACAAAGAAAACAGTATTTTCGCCCTGTCTTGAGAAAAAAACGGCTCCCAAACTGTCGCTGTGCCCAAAAAACCCCAATATAGGGTTTGTTTTTTATTAAAATTTGTATTGTGTAACAGTCCAATTTAGAATTTGTTTAGAGAATGTAGAACTCAAGTACTGAATTCGGTTTAAAGTACGGGTGAACATGTTCGTGCCCTGTTCACACACAACCAGCTTCCAGTACTGCGAGAAATCATGCTTTCTCGAGCTTCTTTAGGTACTCCACTGACTTAGACACTGAATGTCCAATACCTCTGATAATTACTACTACTACAGACTACTAATGGCCAGATGTCCTAGCAATTCTGTCATTTGAGGTTTCAGTACAGTTTTGATAGGTACATGAAATTGATGGTTTTAAAATAAAGAATGTAAAGGAGTTTCTTTACAGAAACTGTACAGATCTACACTACTTCTAGGTTGAGGAAGAATTGATGGATAGATAAATCTCTACCAACTTTTTTTTGCTCGGTTCTTACTCAACTTGATAGCTACACCGATTGGTATTGCTGCAGTCAGTTACAAACTGCATCTGTCAGCAAACCTCCATAGAACCGATGACTTCATTCTAGACGAGTCTATCGAATCTCCGCTCAACAAGATCCAATTAAGTTCGACTCCAATCAAGGGCAAACAAAAAAAAAACGCATCACGCACTCATCCATTCGGAAAAAAAACTGTTCGATCGATCGGTTGGTTCGTTGTGTCCTACATTCCGACGTACTGACAGTGCATTAATTTCAAAGTCTGTTTTGTCGCCGTACAAATCACGATCCCCTGCGGAACCGAACGGGAAGAATCACCACCATTGGATTAAGGTTTGTTCCGGCCCTTGCAGAGCGTACGGTACGATGCGTAATTGGCACGGTCGTGTCAAGTGCTTGACCTCACGCTGACAGCCCGCCGTTCAACCGTGACTGACTGCGTACGAAGAAAGTGACAGATCCAGTGACTGTGTGCGATCCGTGCGAACGACACGCAGGGGCATAATTAGAATAATGATAAATGATCGGATGGATGCAGTGCTGAAGGATAACTGCGTGTGATTCACTTTCCCCGAGCATGCATCTCATCGTATCGTTTTGCGTGCTGCTTGTATCGTTTGATTGATCCTTACTTCTTCCCTGGCTAAGATGTTCCAAACGATTGGCTCTAAAGGGAAAAAGAACGTACGTGCATGACTGTGCCGATTAATCAATCGCACAATGAGCCAAGCTGAGTGGTGAGTAGAAGCAGAACTGATAAATTATCGCTCCGGACATGCTCCATCGGATCGTCGGTTTGAAGCTGCAAGCGAAAGATACCAGAAAGCAGTACGAATTGTAATGGGGACCAGCAAAAAAAGGTGAAACGAGCCACGAGGCACACAGAATCTGTTACTAATTGTTTTGGGGTGGAGCAGTTTGTTTCTTTCTTCAGCAGCATCTTGTGCCGCATCTTCCCATGCACAAGGTTAGTCGATGAATTGGAAAAGTGATTAAAACAGCATCGAGCAGATAATTTGAGTCAGATGGAGATCATTAGGCAAATCATTAGCTTCGGCGTGCGTATGTACGTGACGTATTTATCTCGCATACATTTCTCTACAAATCGGAAGCTACTTCTTCTCAATTTTGTAACACATGACACTTGTGACCGTCGGTAACAGCTGTGTAGCTCATGCTTTCTCATTTTAATTTCCAATTAAATGCCTCCAAGCAAGTGGAAAATAAAAAAGGGAGCAAACCAGTACCAGCTAATAGTCATGTTAATCCTCACTCGCAACATTAGCATGTCGCTCGTAAATGGGAAGCTAACCGGGCAGCGGAGGAAATGATGCTCGATAACAATCCAATCACGCTGTGACTTTTCGTTATCACTCACTTCTGGCGTGTGTGTGTGTGTGAGGTAAACGTCGAAAGGAAATGAGTAGCTGCAAATGGTTTTACATCCATCACGCAGAATGAGATCGGAGGGGTTTGCAAAGCAAAGGTGGATGCTTTTTGCGGAGGACGGTCGTTTGTCAGCGAATCGGTTGATAATACGATTTAATGAGACCGCAGTGGCATTAAAACTAGTTTCCAGCTCAGAAGCCGCTCGAGAGGCGGACTTCATTTTCCTGTCACCGATTAGCGATTATGGCTGTGGCAGTTGGTACGGCGGATAGGCGGTTTTGAATGTTGTTGCGTGTGGTGAGATGATTAACTTTCCCGAATTAAAACCGCTCCGGGGCTGGTTGTTGGTTGAAGCGTTGGCAATGGTGTTCCCTTTTAAGTTGGTAACCCATAGGTCCTCGGTTGAAGCATTACGGTGTATAGTTAGGTTTAAAATTTCGAGGATGTAACTAAAGCCTTATAGAAATATACAGGTGCTTGCGTCTACAAATATAAGAAAGAAGAGGAGCGAATACCTTCTTTATCATGAACTATTTTAAACTCAATCGTGGAATATAACCTTAAGGGTAGATCTCTCATGGAATTTCTTCGTGAAATTTTTTTTCTCAAAACAGAAATTCATAATTATAAAGAATGAAATTGAATTTGGAGCAGCTCGGTGGCCGAGGAGGTCTTCGAACGGGCAGGACCGAGGTTCGAATCTCATTTGGGCCGTTCCCCCAAGACGCACGAAGGAGTGACTATCCTGTAGAGGGTACATACAAGTCACGAAAGCTGGAAATTGCAGGCCAAGTCCTCTCGAGGTTAAAGAGCAACAGAAGAAGAAGAAGTAATTTAATTTGACGATGATACAAATTTTAAAATAAAACTTTGGTGGGATAAGCCTTAGATCTTCTACTGTGAGCCTGGTATTATATTTTTAATCAAGAGTTCACAGTGGCGGATAAACCTAG
>AXCM01003539.1:0-23983 GCA_000473375.1 Anopheles culicifacies
TTTCGTGCTTGTTCCTTCGTCCGCTTGTTGTCATTTGATTGCGCGTTATTCCACCCCCATGTTCGGTGTTTCGATTCTGGCTGACCAGAACCGTCGCCGTCTCCATCGTCGTCGTCGTCGTCATCGTGATCGTCGGGAGCTGCAGATGACAACGGATAAGCTGCACGACCGGCACGCAGATACGGGAACGGGTCGATTGAAACGAATTCCCGAAATGAAATATTTAAATCGTTTTGTATCATCCATAAGCCAGCGCGGAACGATTAATCGTGCCAGGCGGTTTGGGGTTGGTCGGGTGAGCCAGGAAGCGAACAAAATATCATAAGAAAACACAACAAATCTTATGTTCGAGACGAGCCATTTCGAGACCGGGTCGGTTGGTTTTGCTAATTTTGGGTGCATGCATAGTCAGGCGAACTATCGGCTGCAGTACGGTGGAGGGAGGGAAACCCCTGGCCAGTACAGTCCAAGGCCACGATTTGAACAAAATCAAGACACTAAACTAAATCATCTCGCACTGATCAACGGAAGCGGACTAGGTGGCTTGAGGTTGCGAGGAGCAAAGAAGCAGATATGCAACAGCGACAGCGAGCAAACACAAAACGCAACCTTAAACGGTGGCTTATTATTCACGTTGGGAAGAAATTTATTAGATGCGATTTGTGGCGAAGGATTAAAAATAGACCGCGCATCATCATCATCTTCTTCTTTTGAGGTTAACGCATGATACTCGTTTGCTTCGACCCAACTGCAATTACTGCAACGCACTCACTGACGTTTAAGAGAGGGTCCCTTAATCAGACGGTCTTAAACTTTAATTGAGAGCCGTAGAGCGCACGTTGCGGCTTTATGCACCTTGCGCGTGCGGTAATGTCCCCGGCCAGAAATGCACAGAGGTACTACGCGCCGATTAAGCGTTTATCTCAGGTTTCAATCGATGAAACCAGAACCGTTCGATTGATTTCTGGTCCCTCTCCTCCCGGCTTGGGTCGCCTTTTGGGTGGACACTTTCTGCGTAGAAACAGATCCATTCGGTGAGAGGGGAGAGAGGTTGAGAGGCTTCGGAGGAAGAGCAACATTAACATAAATATGAATATAAAATATAATTTATGAAAATTATCCTTGTCATAACCTGTTCTCAGCTACGTTCATTCAGTGATGCTTTCTGCTGCTTTTATTATCTACGAAATGTCTCTTGCCTTTTTGCTGAAATGTCGATGTGTTGCTTGTTTAGCGGCAAATCACATAAAACCTCCCTGTTCCTGCCTTCTTCGTTGTTTCCTTCTCCTTCTAGCTCGCGATCGTCTAGAAAGGCATTCCGGCATTTCTAGTAATAGTTTATTTCTATGCAACCAACCACTGCCTCTACGGTGAGTGTTTCAGTTGCCTGTTTTGTGCCCTTGGTGGATAGTTTATGTGACGTTCATGGCACACAGTAAACGGGTACGGGAAGCTGTGCCGGTTGTTGTTCGCGACATTGTCATCTGAAGCCAATCCAATTTTTGCTAATGAGGTGTTTGACATCACGGTAAAGCAGAAGACCGGGTGTGAAACGGTACACTTGGTGCGGGAACTAGCGGTAAACAGAGATGAAAAGTTATGGAACACTCCCAGTGGACATCCTTTCTAGGACAGATGCATCGTTCGATCAAGGCGATTAAATTGGGTTTAAATAATAATAAAAACACATGACAGAGGACTGACAAGTGAACTTTGGCAGAAATGGTGGGCATCTTGAGGGCTTATTTCATTTATTTTACTTATTTTAGTCAGCATTTCATCCATCACTCCTTTCCCTTCACATCTTCGAGCTGCGTTTCATCTCAACTTCACGGAGTTTGATGAGGGACGTTATTTAAAGTTGAATTCATCATTAGAAAGATCTCCTTACCACACGATATGCACACAATTCTTTAATCGTTTCAATGAGTCACTGCCGATGGGTTCCTTCCGGTGTTGTGCATGATCGCGTAATCAAAATGTTTGACGTCGATGGTACAATGCCCGTAAATCGGCAACCCGGAAAATAACCCACCCGTATCATTCGTAACCCTATTACAACTCTCCAACAGTGAAGAGGCCTTGTGCGCATTTCCAGAATCACGAAACGGAAAAACGGGGCCACTGCTAAAGGAAAGTGCTTAATTTAATCATGTTTTATCATAATCGTTTGAAAATTGAAACCGACCCGACCGAGAACAAACTGTTGCTCGTACACTGACCATGCAGAAGGCGAAAGAAGGCCAATGAGAATTGTCTTTTTATATGTAGACACTCAACCCATCGTACGGTTAACAACGGAGACGAAAACAATGTAACGAAATGTGCATTTTGCGATAAAACAATTAGCATACAAAACCACTCGGTAGCGTATTGTATTTTTATTGAAGTAGCGTACTTCAATTGCAGGCCACGATCGTTTGCATTACTAAACAATTGTGCTAACGGTGGGTTAGGCTTACTTGTGATACGTAGCATGAAGGTGATGAGACCTTTTGCTCGATACCATTTAGTGTTATCAGCACCAAAAAGACGTGAGTTGCATATTGATTAATACAGTTAATAGAGAGGAATATCCCCTTTAGATAGAGCCCAGAAACGAATGCCTATTGAAGACGTTGAACTTTAATTTTGGTATTTGTTTTTACTTATAATTATAATTTTATTTTTAAGTTTGAAAGAAGATTTTTGGTTTTACTTATCCTCAAGCATAATGCTTTTTTGGTGAAAATACGAGAAATAATAAACAAACTATTGAAGCCGCAATCTATTGAATACTGAAGAGGCAGTAGGTAGCTTTCCCTCTCATGTAATACACCGAAATAGAATTAATAGATCTTCAGCATGTTAATCACTTGTCTATTTGGAGATTCACGGACTCGATTCATAAAAAAAAAACTTTTTGTGCTTGCCACACAGATATGCTTGTATGGGTGTGTTTTAGCAGCAAATCAATCGATTTGGAAATAATTGTGAAACGATCTTCTTCCAAATTTACAACTTTGGCCACAAGCGCAATAAATCGTTCCCCAATGCATCTCCGAAAACAACACAAACACACCAAAACGTGAGGATGAAGTGAAGCTCATCAACATAAATTAGTCAACCGTAGTGGCCAAAGGTCGTTCGTAGGCAAGTTTTCATTCACAAACTCTGAATCGAGCGGGAATCGATAGAAACGGTGATGAAGCATCCAATCATCCCGTGATCCCGATGATGATAATGAACATTTATGGGCGTCTCCAGCACCGTGTTTGGGCTTACCGATGAAATATGGCAAACGGAAATAGCTCCACTCCCGGACACGGATTGTTTGATTGTTGGCCGTTGTTAATTCTTTCTCAATCAATTCATTGAATTTACCATTTGATTTGCGTGATCAGCATCTTCTTTTCACACGCTCCTGACCATCGTACGGTGTGGCGCAGGGGGGGGGAACTCATTCACAAAAACCTCAATCCTAGCTAGCTGCCAAATGGCCATGGTTCGTGTGTTGTTCTGTTTTGTCACAATAAATCCACCACCATCCATCGCATAATACCGTTTTATGGTTGTTTAAAGTGTCGTTTTGTTCCGTCAACGGCAGCGGCCCCACAATCCTCGAAGTGGAGATCCCTAACGAGCAGACACACTACAGCTCCGAATTGGATGCTGACATCAAGCTGCCTCTTCGCCGGATTATCACCATTTCCGCTAGATGGCGCGCCGGTATTGTGTTGTAGTAAGCAGAAAGACAAAACAAAACTAACGAAAAAAAAGCAGATCAGGAAAACTTCTTGTCTGCTTTCGTGGTTAGGATTCTTGTCAACTCGTCGTTGTCGATATAGGGTAGAAATTTATTGACGGTTTTTATGGTGAACATCGAAACGACTTGTATACATACATAAAACCCCGTAAGTAAGAGAAATCATACTGGCCACTTGAGAGGGAACCAACCAACCAAGCTACTCCAACCGTAAGGCAACCGGCTTCGAGGTCTGCTCACACGGTCATCCAGTTATTGGATGGGACGAGAATTGGGGCCTCGTCAGATTGGGCCACAGCATTCGTCTGGAGCCATTCTGGGTGAAGACAAGCGACCGAAAACACCCTGCGACACACTCCGACACAGAACGCAATGGAAACAAAGTGGAGACAAAAGTTCCACCCTACGGCGAGCTATCAAACGCTCATAAATTCTTTCGTTTTATAGATCCAACACCATCCACCATGCCATGGTCAGTTTTAACGTCCGTTTACGGTCATGCTCTTGGTGTGTTTTTTTTCTCTCTCTCTCTCTCTCCCTTTCCCTCTCGTCAATCGATGCTTTTGATGAAGATGAAGTTGACCGTTGGGCTTTGTTGGGGTTTTTGTGTCCACTAAATCCAACGCATAGAAGATGCTGTTGTAGCTTTTCTCAATGAATCTAACGAGAACAAGCAACACCACAAGTTGTCGTAGTTCGCGTAAAAAATAAGCTTAACCTCTCGTGAACATGTCATTGCCTCAGCAAAATCGCTTGCGCTGATTTGGACGTGAAATTGATGCGTGTTCTTTTAAAATCGATCGAGCAAATGGATTTTCGATTGAAGGATAATAAGAGTTTAATGGGCGAATTTTGGGTGCGGAAAGGTGATCGTGAAAAGTGTTGTTTGCGTTTCGGTCGTTTACGATCGCTTTACGATCCACCTGTCTCACGGACACACTCATCAAGCGTTTGTTGTGCGTATTTGTTGAGAATCTCGTTCCAAGCAAACTGTCGTAGGACTGTAGGAGAATAATTTGTGTTGTGCATTGCAGTATAAATATTAATATTCTTCCATTGATGGGCCCACATTTCGACTGTCATCATCACACGGTTAATCATAAACCATGCACGGCAAGCGCATGCAAGGAATTTATCAATCCACATCTTCACCGTTCGATCTTCAACGACCAGGAATATCCCATAGGAACCCAAACATCATGCCTTCGAAAGGATGGAGAAGAAATAAAACGAAACCCTATTGCATAAAATATGTTTATTAACTATCAAACTTACAGTGCTGCGTTGGGCTGTGTAGAAATAATTGCATCGTATACGGGTAAACGGGGAAACCAGGGAACCTCGTAGGACTGCATGCCGTGAGCATACACGCAACTACAATTCCGCGCAATTTTCCCCCCGTTTTCCTTCCCCACACTACGAAAATACACATTCCTATGGTTGAAGATGCACGAGTAAGATGTATTGCGAAACGGCACAAATTGTCAACCATTCTCCAACGAATTGCTGTAAGACTTTCAATATGGAACCACATGCAACTCTTCGCTTACGGTGCACTATGGTCATAAAAGGGAATGTGAAGAAGTCTAACGTAACGAAAGAACTCATGCCATTTGAAAGGAAGTTTGTAGAAAAGTTCAACTAAAGATGTCTAAAAAAACAAACACACATGCTGCAATGATTAGGTTTGAGACAAATCGACGACGACAGTTGGAATTTCTTTTGAATTTTTGCTTTACAAAACTGTTCCACTGTCCACCGAAAGCAACACCGTCTGATCCATTTTATCCCTTTGCATACGATTGCATTTGCATACAAGGTGAAGTAACACAAACACATATGTAATGTTGAAAAAGTTTTCCACTGCTCCAGACCTGTTCCGTGCCGAGGTGCATCCATTCAGCATGTAACCTGCACCCGATGTAGGGTGGCAAGGTGGTACGATACAAATTTGTTAATATGAGCGTTATGTTGTGCTGCTGATTGAACCACATTTTGTGCTTGCATGAATGCGTTTTGTCGCTACGTCTCGTTCGTAGCTTTTGGGCCGGTCTGCCGACAAGAAGTCGGTGTCCGGAAGACATGAATGGAGCGTTCCTGCAGGAATCGATGCTTGGCTCGACCAGGCTCGACTTCAATTATAATTCGACTGTCCAATAAATTAGCCATTTGCCATCCCGGAGCACGAGCAGTGTCCAGTGCGAGCGTTCATGGTTAGTTCGGATGGACACCTGTGAAATTAACTTGTCCTCCGTGTTGCTACAAAACGACCAGTTGGCAGATATTTAGATGTACTTGGAACGGTCATAACTTTCCTTTAGTGTCACTGCGTTGCATCGTTCCTTCGCTTTGGACCATTTCGATGCTGTTGAGAAAAGCGGGAAAGAGTCCCGCACCTCAAAACGCAATCACCGCATACGTACACCGGCTCACCTTGGCGCATAATCGCTCTTATTGAAATAATTGACATTTTTATTGAACTGTCGGCTAATTGATGTCTCCTTTCGGTCGATTCGGACGATTGCGAACGCGAAACGAACGCGATGCCGAATGCGATGTATGATCGGTTTGCATTTGCGCGTTGTAATTGATTACTTACGCTGTACGCTGCAAGATGAATTATGCCGATCGCAAGCACGATTGTACAAACGCAAATACCCGCAAGCGTCGATCCGTCGAAGGTGAACGTTAGGAGTTTCTGTAAAAAGCAATTTCCATATTTCTTTTTTTTTCCTCCACCCCCCTCCCTAACGTGCCGAGTGATCGGGTGGAGAAAACATCAATGGGATGACGATCGGGCTGTGCTTTCGCCCGTAGGAAGAAGCAACATTTGGTGATGATTTGTCGCCGAGTGGCGTCACCCCAAGTGGAAGAAATCTAATCCGCCTCAGAACACGTGTTTTAGATACGATTTTAAATAACTTATTCCATCGATCGATAGCTCATCGATCGCTAGGATCATTGCCGGATTTGGTAGAAGCGAAGATCGTGCCATCGGTTTGACCATTTCTACGTGTTTTTTCCCTGGCCTCTTTTTCCCCTCCCCATAATGTTTTGTTGGTTCGAAGCTCGATGTCGTTACTCCTGTTTTGGAGTCAGATTTCTTGCGCTAGATAGTTGTTGTTCTTCCGGCGTTGGAGTGCGCACTGTCCCACAGAACGCACCAAAAACAGGCAAAAGACAGTCGCTCTCACTGGGGTTAGTGCGCGTTGCGATCGCGCGAGATTATAATTTATGCTCACCCAGTCACAATAAAACGCTGAAACTAATCTTTATGAATGGGAATGAATGAAATGGCCTTTCGAGCGATGAGCTTCGTGCCGAGGGGAAATATACGCGGGGTGCGGTAAGGACTAGAGAGGGATCCTTCTGCGGGATTCTATTCAAACCCGATTCGAAACGATCGTTAATGAATCGTTGAATAATAAAGTGGGATGTTGGTTATTTTGGGGTCTGATTTTTTGGTGTTTTTCGTGTTGCTCCACGAAAAAAAAAAGAAAACGCCCGACAAGTGGTTGTTATAAATATGACAAGCGGTCTGAAATGAAGGTTCCCGTTCACTGGGAAGGTTTCGAGAGGGAAAAGGTTTGAGAGGTACCATGAAGTGTAAGGTGCGATCACACCAACCAGAAGCGATCCTAAGAAATTAACATTGCTTACGATCATTTTGCAAAAAAATCTTCATTAATACCATAGCCGGAAATGCGAGAAAAAATAAATAAATTCAAAACTAGCATTCACATTTACGCCTTATGAGCAAAATTACAAAACAATCATCTCGATGATGAAGGTGTTTTGATTTGGAATTAATTTTTAAATGATATTCTTTCCACGAAACACAGAAATCATAACCAGAAGTTCTTCGAACTGTCTGGAAATGAAGAACATTCCACAGCGAGGGATGCAAAGAACGAAGATCAGACCGATCATTCGCCAGTGACACTTTCAAATATAAATTCGCGGGAGGGATTTAATTGACCATCGGCATCATAACGATAACAACCAAGAGATTTAATTATTACAGACATCGTGAGGTTGCGAGTATTTATGATACACCACATCTGTATAGGTCGTGCAATTCAAATGATGCTTCATCGGCTTTTGGGCAAAATAAATTACACCTACACGCGTCATGTAATGAGTACGAATTACGTTTGCGTGTATAAAACGAAAAGAATAGGTTACGTTGACAAGAAAACTAAATACACTTGCACTGAGGAACACATTGTATTGATTAGAGAGAGTTAGGTCTACCGAATGCACAAAAGTCCAAGTCCAGCAGACAGACGCCCAGTCGCTGTCACAATCAGACGCATCGATATACGTTCAACCTGACGTCGTAGTATACAGACGTCATTGGATCGTCTCCCTAAAGACATCCTCGCGCTCCCTGCTTGCATACGCGCTTATGTTGCAACTAGTGACGTTGGTAGAAAGCCAAATTGAGGAAACGGGATCCTCTCACCAGCAGATACCGGGATGTCGACGTAACAAAACAATTGCAACTGTTGCGTGTGAACTAAATCCGTATCCTGACGAATCCTGCACCAAAACCTGAAGAACTCACCCTTCAAACGCACTTTTCACGACGAACGACGAACGAACGTTTGCAGAGCGATCCCTGTAATTTACTTCCGCAACCGGAACACTGCAGTTGATCGAGTAGGCGTTGCCTTACAGCGCATCCCTTCATTGCCAATCCATGCGAAGGGTGAGCATGGACAGTGGAAAGACGGTAACCCGAAAGAACGGTGACGACGACGACGTGTGGCCCTATCAACAGCAAACCCGGGAATTAATCATGTTTGTTTGTTTGTCTGCGCCTTTACAGGTCTGAGAAGCGGTAGGGATAGGGAACGTGCCCCGCTTGCTTGGATTGCTATCAACTTGATCGGAAAATATGTTTTCTTCCTGTTTTTTTTTGCTGTTGTTATGCAGTGGTTCATAAAGCGGAAATAAACGTGAAGGGTGTCTCGGCCATAGTGTGAGGTGAGGAAAATGTTACATTGAAATAAATATAATAACCATGCTCGTCAATCGCGCACACAACGTTCGGCGTTGTCGTCAGTGTCCTCATCGACTCATTGACGTCTTTTTCCTGCAGATGGTGGACCCTTTTCCTCCCTGATAGCCGCTGGCGTCAGCAGCATCTTTGAGTTATCTCGAACACTAGGCTCTAAAGGCTGAAGGCAACTTTTCATTTTGATGATATCGATTTATCCTTTTCAAGAAGAAGTGCCCGGCCCGAGCACAAGGAGAACATAATGGTAGAAGAGCACGGAGTGGCGAAACACAATCACCCGGGCACAACAATAAGGAACGGTGTAATGCTAATGGATTTTCCCGAGGACGGACCGGCCCGAAAGCCTGCAAGTGACAGCTTTTCCTATAGGCATTCGGTTGTGTTACGCAACATTGTGCACGGTTCGGTGAGTTTTCGGACGCGATGTGCCGCGTATCGTATGGGTATGTTGGAATTTGTGAACCGTGCACCTTGGAGAATTCTTCCCCGCAATCTCTTTGGAGACATTCGACACAGGCCCACCGGGGGGAACGGCAGTGGGTAAGTGACAGGCTTTTAAAACCCAGTAGCAAACCTGCATCGTATCGATCACTGTCACTCACGTCGTAAACCGCATACAATCGCCGGTACGTACGCCAACCGTACGTAGCTCATGCCAGTGCCAAAGTAAACGTTCAATTAGAAGGTGCAAAACGGTTCGTCAGTTTGCTCAAGAAACAAAAACACGATGTGGCACCGGGTCTCCAGCCTAAATTACTGCCAGCAACAAGAACAAACAACAAGTGTCTAACTTGCACAGTGTGTTCACGCTTGTGCCGATGCTTCTCGCGAGACCAGCCGGTCGGTAGGAAGCGTAAGTGCGTAACGCTTCTGGTGTGTCGACAGCAAACACACGCCATACGTAGATCGCTCCGTGGGTCACGAAGGCTCCCTCGTAGGAAACGTACACTGAGAGGTAGTTGTGATGTAAAAATAACAACACCAGCAGTATTGTCTTACTGTTTTGCTTGCTGATGTATTTAACGTGACGATCAAATTACTTTCCATTTTAGGGAGGGATAGAACACATCCTTAGATAAACGTACCATGTGAAGCATCGATCGTATCCGAACGCATTTGTTGATTGATCGGACTGGCGGTTCGAGATGGGCGAGATTAATTGAACTGTCTTCTGATAAGACACTCGATGGATGTTCGCTGTCATGGTTTATTTGATTGAAAATCGTTCCTGTGTTGTGGAGTGGCCACTGTAGATGAAGAAGTTTCTTGACGAATTCTTAACTCACGAAAAAAGCTGGTGGTTTGAATTAAGCATGGATTAAATCAAACCATAATCTATCATGATGGAGTTTAATTACTCATTTGCTGTGCTTGGACTTGAAAATTCTAGTAAATCTCGCGCACAGTTGCCAATCTAGTTTCACCACATTCACCCGAGAGATATGAATCATTGCAATCCATTAAAAGTGCTCCAACACGATACGCTTTAAATTATCGATCAAGCTCATGTCGGCGAGTAGTTCAGCAATTAAAAAGCCACCTCGTGCGGCACCTGTTCACCATCGATCATCGTCGCCAGGCCGCTTGGGAAGGATGTGGAAAGGTAGCACTACCACGGGCAGCTTCTCTAATTCAACCAAAACTGCCTCCTAGACCGTAGCCGGTACCCCGGGCTAATGATGACATCCGATCAATGTCAAACAAGATGTTTTACGACAGATCGCTATCGGAGGGCAATAAATTTAAATCAGCTTAGCCCCGTCCCGAACCATCTGCCGTAGCTCCCTACAAAAACGTAAGGCAACAGAGGGAATCGGGGGAATCGGTTTCAGGTGGCTCGGTATCCTTTCATTTACATTTCATTTTCAACGCACCGTAGGTTTCCGCGTGATGTCGGGAGGGGACTTTTTATCAGGCATAGCCAAAGGAAGAAGCCGGTGAGTGACAAACAGATTATCGCGCATTTGAATAATGTGTCACACTTTGGCTTCTTTCTCTCCTGTCTCTCTTGTTCTCAACCAATCCCGACGTTCCCGGTGGACATCGGAGATGTAATCTCGATGGAAGGAAGGGGTTGTACTTCTTTACTGTCTCTCATTTTCCTCCCGAAGTCCCGAAGCTGGTGGGGACGCGTGCTTAAAACGTACCAGACGCCACCGGATAGTTTGGAATTGACGAAATGGAGAAATTGGTGCTAGAAAACAGGAAGCCGGAACACGGATCGAGCCAAGAAATGACCAATCCAGCTCAGCTTAAGAATTCTACAAAGAGTGATTGATTGATTGCTTCTGTTCGTTCGCTTACCGTTTGTTTGGGGGATTTCGAGCAACTAATCATCACCTGGAACTGATCGAGAAGGTAACATCCTTCTGTGTTTAGGACTAAATGTCCTTTCCTTGAAATGAGTAAATATCGCCAGAATGCCTTAGAATAAGGGCAACAAAGACAAGAAGTTCGTAAAGAGATTCAAAGATGAAAAGAATAGTTCCGGTTCGATGGTGGTCCTTAGAGCATAGCGATGATGATGATGTGTGCCATAACGTGTCCGCGTGGTATGCGTGGTGTCTCCTTTTGTTGTCAATTTACGCCCATCGTTGTAGTTTATTTGTTATAAGTGCTGAATAAAACATCTCTCACACTCGTGCGACAAATATTCTTCTCATGTGGCAAAGGAAAAACAGGATTTACGCAGCTGAAACGGTCGGTTGTTATGGATACGGGAATGGTTGCCTTGTGTCATTACTATGCCGAGCGCGTATCGATATCGATCGAAAGCTTTTTAGGATCGGAGCTTCTTTTTCGATAAAGTCCAAAACAATGAAAAGGTTCAAGCGTGGCTTCAAAGGAGTAGGAGTGCATTTGTTTCGCTTATGACAAACCAAGTTTCAAGCTCCGTGTCGGTGGGTGTCCGGAATCAATAAAACTCCAAACCAATCAAAAGCGCACTGCAACGGTTGATGGAACGGAAGCGGAGCGGTTTCAAATTTAATTAAAAGCACTCCACCGTACTCCACCTGTAGTTGGGCCCTGTTACACAAAACCAAATTAGTTCAATTTCTCCGTAAACCAACCGTCGCATCATTTGACTATCGTTAGCAAATCGGACGAATTTGGCGTGAAAAACACCAGGGATCCTTCGGTGTACGAGCGGTTTCTTGAGTTCTTTAATCAACAGGTCGATCGGGTCGTGAATTCAATTAAGACATTTATGGTTACTAATTAACTTAGGCAGATCGCTTCGAGCGTTGCTTTGAAAATGAACCATCTGCTGCCAGCCGTAATCGGTTTCCGATAAGGTACGAGAAAAAGGCCGCCTATCAAACGAGTATCACGCCATTTTTCTCCCCGGAAAGGTTCCGCGTTGCCGTTATTAGGTGGAAAATACAGCATGGAAAAACTGGCTGCCATGCTTCCAACCAAACGCGTCACGGTTCCAACTTTGACGTCTGACAGTCTACCGTGACCGATGTGAGTTTTCCTTCCGATCATTGCACACATTCCAGGGTTGGATGCGTTAATGCTCACGGGATAATTAATTACCCGTGCGGTGTTACGCGTTACGCGGGGACCCGCGCGAATGCCAGTGCTCTCGGGAATGGCGGGAAGATTAAATGTGGTACGATTGACCACCGGCCGTGTCCGGCTCTTCCTTGCCGTTTTGCTTCTTGCACAGTCGAGAAGAAGAAGTAAGAAATAGGTATTCATACCATACGAATGATTCGGAGTGTCTACTAACCATGGACGGGTAGAATGCCGCCAAAGTCTAAGGGAGCGTCCGGATCGAACAGCCCGTTTGAAAGACCCGATCTTGACGTAATTAATTAGAGACTCACGATCGGTTGGCCCGGGCGGCTTTGCGATTGGAAGCAAACATGTACGAGGTGGCTTTTCGATTGCAGTACTATAAAACTGACACACGGACCTCCCCGTCATGGGGGCCTAGGAGCCGGCCCAACTTGTGGTCGGACGTGTACGTGCAATAAATAATTCATTCCACGCCAATCCGGTCGATATTGGGTCCGAAATCTGGTTGGCCGAGGTCGGTGTCGTTTTTTGTTTCGCAGTTATGTTTGTCTTATTTTCACCATCGAGGGTGAGAACGAGAACGGAGCAAGAGCTTTTCCACCCCATCGCTTAACGTCCCGCAGCACAATAAGATGGGAGCGGGTGTGCGATCGAACGAAAGGTATTTTTATTTTGCACAATAAATTATTTTTCATCACATCCCATACTCCCAATGCGGTGGATATGTTTGGTTTTCTTTTTTTGCTGTTGCTCCACGATCGATTGATCGATTTTGCGACACAAGTCGATCATCGTGGTCCATCTTGTGGACGCAAAAGCAAGCGACATTCAGACGCTCGGGAGGCTCATTAGACAACGTTGGCTGGTCTCGGTTAGGTGGCAATGCGGTAGGTTTTGGGTTTGATGTATTTCACTGTAAGGACGCATTCTAGAGCACGTTTTCAGTCCAAACGAGACAGAAGAAATGGTAAATCTTCAATAATAGCGGCTACCTTCAATAGAGTGATTAATGTTTCATCAAAGCTGCTCATAAAATCTTTGTCAATTCGTTTGTCCTGATTCAGCTAAGACACAGTAGAACATGCAAAAATACTCTCTATTTTCCTTGAATAATTGTAAAGCAAAACAAACTACTGTAGACAATTTCGACGATCAACACAGATAATCTTGAACGATGGGAAATAAATTAATTTAACTCCACTGGGACTGTAATCAGTTTATTGCACTCTCTCAGTTCAGTTCTCCCATCGCATACCTTCTTGTTTGTAAATCACGACCGAAATGATAAACAAGGGTAAAGGTCGACCGGTTCAGTGGGAAAATTCGGAGCAAAGTTTTCCGACACAACCACCATGAAGGGGAACAATTTATTCGGTGGAAAACCATGAAACGTATGCTACTCACTTTACACTGATTCAATTTCCCTAGTCGGGCTACGAGGGATGCTATAAAGGGTGGGTGTCCGCACGGACATTTCCCTGCACGGGAGTCAGAAAGTGCTAAACTTTTCCGATAAATGTAGTGTATAAACATGAGGGGTTTTTTTTCAAGCAAGATAACCGTTTGTGATGAGTTATCAACGTAAGATATATTTAATGTAGTAGAGTAACGAGCGTTTGATAAAAAAATACCTTTGCTAAGAAAATCTACAAAATCTGACAAAATGTACCGAAATCATCCCTTAGCTCGTTCCCTCGAATTCGTTTCTCGGTCCAGATTAACAAACTACCCCTTAGGGAAACTTGTTACCCTTATTAAGTTAGGAGGTAAACCACTTCCCTTTTGCGGTTTGAAATCAACTTAAAGCAATGGAAATGTTGGTCGAGATTCTTATGGCCACAGCAAGTAGAACGGAGGAGAAAGAAACACACATACACTCATTGAATGATACGAGTGATACGAATCTTTCCCATAATTAAATGAACAGATCATAATGAAAGCATAATGATCCTAGCTGGGGTGTTTTCTTTCTCGGCGCAAACGACCACCGATGGCACGGGGGCTTAGAAAAAAGCCCATCACAATCCAAGTGTGATGATGAGCGGCAATGATCTATTTACGTTAGGAAATTCTTCATCACGACCCTCGAGCCCTTTTGGCTATGCGTGTGGTGGTTTTATCCTTCGCCCAATGCATGCGACCATCCACACCAGCGTTGACATTGGTAGCATTGATTTATTCTCAATTTCCATCCCAAACGTACGTGGTGAATGCTCAACACGTGTTTTAGGCCTGCTGGCTTAATGTCCCCGTCGTCGTCGGGTGTGTGTTTCCGCGAGCAGGTTTGTGTTTTATTTGTGTACGGGTTTTTTTTTTACGAGCAGCTCTGTGCACCCACCGCCCGGTGTACTGGTGCGTTGTTTAAGTTTTTTAATTAAATTATACGTTTTCCTTTTTAATAAACCCTGCCGGTGAATTTGACAATGATTTATTGGAAATCCGTCGCTTGCGTTTGCTCGCGTTTGGTTTCGGCATGCGCCTCCATACGCCATTCGGAGACATTCCCATGGGTTTTTGCCAGCCCGCCTTCCAAAAGGAAGGGGGTTACCTACAGGCCGGTATACTGCTCTCTGTGTCTTTTTGTTTCCTTTCTATCCTCGAAAGCAGAGCGGTTATTTGTGACATTTCTTGCTTTCGTGTCCTGAAATCATTGCATCAGGTGAGCTAGTGATGGATCGATTGAGTTTAATACGAAGATGGGCGTTTCGTGGCTTTAGTTCAATGGAAGGAAATACATTTTACTACATAGAACTCTTTCTCACAAACGAAAGGGTAAACAAGGTGATAAACAACACCAACGCAAACCACAAAACCCGATGAAAGATCAATCTACACTTGCCAGTACGCAACGCATGCGTTAAACCGCGATTGGACAAACGATATTAGCTTTATTCGGGATGTGTTTTTTTATTATTCTGCCAAGAACACACCCCAAAAACGACACGGTGATTGATGATGTTTAAAATTGTCGTTTGGTGTCAAGGAAGGGAGGAAAATGTAAACTTTTCTCCTATCCGTAAAGGCAATAAAACTTCACCGAAATGATCGACACAATGTGATTTTTAAAGAGACAGATTCATGTACATGAATTAAATAAAACGATCCTGATGTTTGGATATGTAGATTTGGTTGGGCTTCGTAATGTTCGATAGTAAAATTTTCATTATATGCGTCATCTGTTTGTGAGGAACACACGTTTATGTGAATAGAAAGAATCGGCCAATTGATAGGTTCTATTCATCTCGAGGCTATATATTTCTTTGTGCATCGTTTCGATTTCATTCTTACAGCATGATCAACATTTTGTGCTCTGTTTGGCCTTGAGATTGGAGCTTTGTATCCCCATTTTGCCACCCGAAACATCAAATAGCGGAAGAAACAGCTAAAGCAATAGATGGATCCAAAGAAGATGAAAGAGACACACAGAAAGAAAGAGATACAAAACAACCCAACAAACACCATTTCTACCCATTGTTCAATTATCGATCCATTAGTAGGCGTTGAAACAGAACGAATTGCTGTGTTATTAATTTTATGGATGTTTTCCTTCCATAGGACGGGTCCGGGCTTGGACGGAACCAATGTGCGGCTTCCAAATACCTCGTCATTATGTTATCTCATCCTTTCTTCGTTTTCTGCAGCTTAGACGAGCAAGATGATGTTGCCGGTTCAGCGAATGCCGCCATTTTTCTTTGATCAGTCATACGCGGATCATCAGGTTCGAGTTGCGATCGAGTTGCCAAAGGAAAGACGTTCTGTCTACCGTGAACTGGGTGTGAGGAATCGTAGAATGCAGGGCGTGCTTGCTCCGTCGCCAGAAGGTCTCTCCTGGAGGGTTCACATCCCACCATACCGTGGTAAGAGTCCGGAGTGCGATTCCCGTGCAGACACCCTCCGGCGATGTCGATCGCTGCTGAGTTGGCCCCTTCCGGGAGATGGCTGGTTACGGTACCCCGTTACCAAAGGGCCCTGAGCCGGAGGGTTTGGGAAACATAAAGCAGACATGCTGTCTGCGGTTGGCGTTTTCCGTACAAGCTGCGTCGGTTGCGACTACTCGCGCGCACAGCCAGATGCAAAGCGAAGCATTGGGAAGGTGTATGTTGGGAACATAATAATATTTATGCTGCATCGTCTTCCCCGTGTTTCGTGTGCGTTTATGTGTAAGGAAAAGGTGAAAGAAGGCACAAAATCTGGAGCACCGCTGTTGCTCCCGGTGGAAGCACGCGACATACTCTGGAGCGACTAGTACACCCGATCGAGGGGCGAGGTCTTGAAGAAGGATGAGCACTCTTGTTAGCACAACGTGTGTTTCTTGCTCTCGCGAGCCACAATCCGATTGTTACGAAGTTGTTATAAGTGACTCTCCATCCCACTCCGCTGTACCCCAATCTCCAGAGCTCCCAGCCAACGTACGAAGCACGAGGGCATCCACGTACATACTTACCGAAGTGCAGATAAAACAAACATAAATAAACAAAAATAAATGAATAAAATGAATTATGCGCTCGAATAGTTCCTGCCGAGTGGGCTGGAACTGGGGCGTTTGGGTTGAAGTTGAAGATTTGTTGGTTTGTTTTTTGATGTGTTAACCTGACGATTGAGAACTAATTGCTTTAGACTTCCTGTCGCTCGCTGGAGTCGAGATGGTGGAGGTGCTATGCCCATACCACTCTCACAACTCCGGGGTGGGAAGTTTGCTCCGGGTTTAGCTGGGATTGTGCTAGTTTTATAGTACACCACATCCAATCCACGGCCACGAGAGGAACGCGAGGAGTCGTTCTGCATCGACGGGGACGGAAATCGGAAACCAAATGATAGATTTATGATCTCACACTTGACGAGCGTGTGGAGTGGAATCGATGGGCCCAAAACGGACAGGTTGTGAAACTCCGTGCGGATCCTTTTCCCTTTCAACCCGTTCCTCCCGATCCAACGTTAGTACGCTTGGGAAGAAGTTCAACACAATCAGTGCTGCATAAAGTTTGATTTAGCAGGGGATTTTTTTTTAAACAGATTCGATCTCTACGCGTCGCACCGTAGCGACCCATAAACGGAGCATATCTGATAAAAAGTAGCCATACCTGATCGTGGTTGCCACGGTGAGGATCGCCGTAGCTGTTTCGACTCGGAAAGGAGTCTAGCTGATTGATTTACGACCGGTGGGGTCATTCGATTTTATACCGAAGCCTAGCGATCGATGGTCTCGGGCTGATGGACTATTATTTTTCGATTCCTTCAAATGTCAATACACTACCACCCGTTCCATGCATCAACACCACTCCACTACCTACTCGGCCTTACTACCGATCGTCTTGCGATCACTGTGGAGATATAAACGTCAGTGATACTTTGTTCGTTTGACAGATTGTTTAGATAATAGCGCCACGTTTCGGTGTCAATTTTTGTGGTTCGATCGATCGATCGACTCGATCATATAACCGGAGTCCGGAGTCGTTGTTTAGGGCTGTTTGTTTTATTGATATTAAAATTAGTTTGTTTTCAAAACTCGTCACCCTGCTCCGTTGGTTACCAGCTACATGCAACGGAGGGCTCCGTCCTGGAGGTGTTTGGGAGGGTGTGTTTATTTCGGTACAGAGTATCAATAGATTCAATCTAAAATATCTCTCAATTTCATCCCCAAATGGCTCCTAGCTGTCTGCATGTTTTCTCTCGCCGATAAAACTAAAGCGCATACAGGCACCGATCGTATCGAATCGAATGTTTTGTTACTCTAGAGGGGTCAAATCGAATACTAATGGTTCGTAAGCAAAACTCAAACTCAAACAAGCGTAAAAGGAATTTTCTTTGTGTGAGGCCCATGGAAGTTTAAATTAATAATAAAAAATACATCATCTGAAAAGAGCATAATTAATAACGTTCCTTTTTCTCTGGGTTGGTGAACAAAGCTCCTTAGTTTGGTTGGTGTTCTGGTCAGTTCTTCAGCTGACCATTCCAGCTGTTTGTGTTGCATGACCATTTGTCAAGAGTGATCCATACGAGGTTTATGAAAACAGTTCCTCCGTTTGCAGCATGACGGTAAGGGCACACCGGCGTGGAACAATAGATGAACAATAGCGCTCGGATTCGGTTGTCAAACAGTTTTCCCGTGCTTATTGCATTTCGTTTTTCGGTTTTCTTGAGAATATTTAAAATAATGATCCTTTGATGAAGGGCGCTTAAGCAACGTCATGATGCGCTGCTTTTAAAATGACACCCTAGGCCGATTTCAGAAGCAACATGGCAACATGGCTGATGTTTAATCAGGTGATATCTAGACATCCCCAGTTGACTTTGCATACGAATCGGACAAATACGGCAAGCATTCGATAATCCGATTAGACGAATCTACAAACAAAAAAAAAGGACACCACACACAAATTGGGGTGCAGCATCGGGGAGGGAAAATCAGCTTCAAAAACAAGCAATAAACTAGGATCATAGAATCAATAGCGTTGGAGAACGCATTTTCGCCAACTAATCAGCTTTTGCGTTGGTTTGTTTTTCCTTCCACCGTGTGCCGTGTGCTAGCGCGAAATTGGAAAACAAATTAATTGAGATTATGGAACCCTTGGAACGCAGGATCGTTTAATTGACTTTCGTGTGTACCGTGTTTGCGAACGGAATTTTGTGCAAATCGGATGAAATGAGCCAAAATATTTGCCCTTTTCTGCTTTGTTGCAAGAAGTTACGTTGGATTTAATTCCGGGGAGCTTGTCGCACTTTGTTTGTTTGCACCAAATTACATTTAATGTCCTTTTAAAGAAGCATCGTTGGCGAAAGCGTTCGCTGCTGAGAATCCAAGAGAAGTAGAAGAAAACTCTTACCTACAGCTTTTGGCGCTGCCAGCAGACAGAGCTACATTGTTTCCGGTGATTTCCGCTGCGTATCCTTGCTGTGCTGTGGGATGTTTCACAGCAAGCAAAGTATGTAGCGGGATGTTTGGATTTTTGTGTTCCTTGTACACTCTCACATTATTCATCCCGTATCCATTTCGTTTTTCAAACCGAACGTGATAGTATCGCGAAATGTAGTCCTGCGTGCTGTATATCCTTACATGGGCGCCAGCAGCAAGCTCTATTCCCATTTGCTGCCAGTGCTGCTGAGTCAATAAAACCGAAATAGCCCGATAGTAGATCTTCTCAAGTGATGGGATCCATTTGGCACACGGCATAACGATGGCTCTAGCCGGCACTGTAGCGGACGTGATGTTATTTTTTGTGCGCCATTTCCTCGTTTCCTCGTGTGCGCTGGGTCGAGCACGGGTGGAAAAGAAGCGCCTAGAAAAGATGCTTTTGCGCTTCCTGCTGCTGTCAAGCGATAGCAACGCCAAACGGTAACCACTTCGTCGTAGTTTGTTACACCAACAGCATGTGAGAAGCGAAGATTGCCAAATTTATGTATTCTCACACCGATTCCGATGCATATTGGGCGTCGGTTTTTTAAGGAAGCGAGCGAGCTTACGAAAGAAGAGTTACGATGTGATCTCCATTTTTATGGACTAGGAAAAGAGATGGACCGTTTATTTTGTGTGTGTTTTTTCCCCTTCTGAATGCCTTGGCGTGGAGAAAACATTTTCACACGAAACTACTGCAGCCACATTCGTTTGTTCGCTTGCGAATGAAGAATCCGTGTGTCTCCGGGAGATTGATGAATGTTTATGGTTTGAGGTAAGTGTTTGAAGCTGCGTTACGTTATGCTTTATTGTTGGAAAGGATACATTTCTAAGCAAAAAAGGACCATTTCTCGCTTCGGTGTAAGGTGTCCTTGTTGCAGTCCTTTTGAAACGATGATCAACGATTTGATGAGGACGATCAACGTTGAGCAGCCATGCTCGACATCATTTATCCTGAGGACAAACAAACTTCTACTCTGCAGGCTCTTTCATGTCGTCCGAGTTGGAGGCCTCTTCATGATCATCAATCAATGCACGAGAAGGATCTTACCGAGTGTGTCTCTTCGATCAAGTGTCGAGGGTGCTTCACGGTGTGTCTCGGACGTTAATAGACGTTTAATGATCACAGTACGACAATGGCAGCATTGACTGGCGCGTAGGAACCGGCCGAGAGCTCAAGAATGTGAAAATGTTGCATTCGCTTGTTGTTACCCAATATCGAAGATCTGTTGATGATAATGAATACTTAGACCTTAGAGCTTAGATGTATCCTTAACGGGGCAGAAAAGAAAAATGAATTCATTTTGGTGGGAACTTGCGCAACGCTAGAAGAGAGGAAGCGGCAAAACGTTGCGGTTTATGGTGTTCAATAAATCACGCATCATTAAACTCCAATTCAAACAACAGCGACCGTCCGCCGAATGGGAAATTATTGCGCGAGGAATAAAAAGAACTCGGTCTGTCGCATACATAAACAGCACAGCCGCAAGGACACTGTCGCGGATGTACTTTCACGACAAACAAAAAAAAAAGGGGAAAACTGTCCCAGCACTGTCCTGACCATCTTCCTACATCCCATTCGATGATGATACCTTCCTTCACCCATTCTCCTCACCCCCGGAAACAGGAAACGATTCATAACTGGCGAATTCATCGTTATGAATCATAAAAGCGCGTCCCTGTTTCGCCTTCGCACACGCATCGTTGATGTCCTTTCGGGTCATTTCCCGTAAGGATGTTGCACCCTCGACTCGCTCCTTCTCATTCGTGCGGCACACTGTTAGCCCACTTTATCCTCTTCCGGCCACGGACGGTACACGACCTCCCAATGCACCGTTCAGTGCATTATGACGAACTTGTTGGGCGCTGCCAGTGATGATGATATTTATGAGTTCCCAAAAGTCAATTCGGTTGCATCGGTAAGACGTACGACAACAAACCGCGCGAACACATCCGCCTGGCACGTGCTGCACCAGGCACGGAAAACCTTTTTTTTTGCTAGTAACCGTAAAAGGGGAAACAGTCCAAACGATTCGACTGCGCTGACAGTTGCAGAAGAGAGCGCATTTACAGAAATGTAATCCTGTGTTGCTTACATTTATCAAAATATTTATTTATCACGCACATCCTTCATCAACACTAACCACCACAGAAGCACGTGTTGGGTTATTTTTATTGTTTCTCGTGCAGCTTTATCTAGGTTTTCAGTGACTAGTAGCATAATTTGAATTTTATTTTACAAAAAAATCTCGCAATTCTGCAATTAGCCAACGAATCAAAGATGCATCTCAACGGGTAAGTGCACTCCACGCGACTGCTGTGGCAATTGAATGCAATTTCAATTACATTCACTCCAGTAAACTGCAACGAGCATGCCCACCTGGCGTTGAAATTGTATTAAAAATCATGTTTTTGATTTTTGAGTAAATGACAACGGGCTTTTGAATGTTAATAAAGACAGCAAAAAAGGCCATCGAGCGTCGGAAAAAAACCCCGTCACAGCCACAGTGACAATTATAGGAGGAAATGGGTCTGAAATAAAATAATCACAAGCTTCCTTCCGTAATCCTGACGCTCCCTCTTTACGCCAAGCGGTTGGTGGGTGGTAGGTGGGTAACTGTAAACACGGGGGAAAAATAAAAATGCACCTGCAACGCGACAACGGACTACATGCGAAGCAGAAAAATCTGTTTGATATAATTCAATTTGCTGACCGGTCAATTGTTGTGCCAATACCACATCCTACATACTCATCATCCTTCCAATTCTGTTGTTCGCGTGTGTTTGTTTGGTTGGTTTTTTTGTTCATCTCCCCATATCCTTGCTGCGCGTTACTTGCTGGGAGAGTATTATTTGTTCATTTACATGCCACCAAATGGGCTCCGCGGAGGCTTCCGAGCCTGCCATTGACTGTTGTCGTAATTAAATATTTTAAAAGTGTGTTGTTATCAGTTCGACAAGCAGTTCGCTTTGTGCGTTCCCAGTGTAGTCCGGTTATTATGTGAACGGTAGTGTTTTTTTTTTGCAATTTTTGCCAACTCCATTCTACAATTGTTTTCTTTTTGATAAGCATTTTTTATCATTTTTAATGGGTGTATTTTATTTTTCACCGAAACACGAATTGGAGGTGACGAGTGGCAGGAATATTGTACATTTCCGGGGAAAGGATCTTCGAATCATTGTTTGTGACCTGTGGCTAGCAGCCCTTTCGCCCGTCAAATGTGTGACACGCGAAAAATGGTCCATAAAATGCATTTTTATTGCCATTTAAACGGTGAGTGATGCACGCTTTTTGTGCATGAGACAAGCATGTATCAGCAAGTTTTTTGTTTGCGTTCTTTCTTCCCCAATGAGCTGCATTTGTGCGTGCCAGAGCAGCAGGGAAGGGATTGCTGTTGGATTTATTTTACAGCTGGAGCAGTGCAGTACCAGCTCAGCGGGCGTACCAGATAACGAGTTGATTGAGGACAGTTCAAAGTGATAGTGAAATATGGTAGAATAATTCGATTATGATGAGACCAAGTGGAAATGCTTTTCGTGCTAAAGATTGTTTACACTTTACGTACGAACGTACGAAGAACAATGTAAATGTCGGCCGCTTGAGATCAATTTTAATCTAGCCGAACCAAAAAGAAACCCTCTAGCATTCCATCTTCGTGTCATAGGTGGGTTTGAATTCCTGCCCAACACCCTCGTGTTTGGTATCCAAAGCTAGAGAAGGTTTGGTATTTTTGATACAAATTATTATCCTGCCATCTCCCATCCTCCCGTGGCAAAGCGGATCAGCCGAGCTCCTCAATCATGTTTCGGAACATTTCGATCATGCGTGAATGCCGTGAATGCGTTGCCACGTACCGCCCGTTAAAGGGATGAGGCACTGGGCCATGCCGAGCCACCCTTGGCAAGCTAATTTTCCTGGAAGGCTTTATAAATTTATCTAACTTTGTTTCGGACAAGAGCCGACAACCAAATCCTTCCGCCTGAATGGAGAACAAACAGATATGATAATAAAATTAAATCGATCTTCTCACTCGTTCTATTCTCTACCCTTGCGTCCGATTAAAAGTGAAAAAAAACTACCCTCAAAGACTCCTCAAGTAATCCTAATGCGATCGCGATCCGCTTCTTGCGCCACGGAGCCAACGTCGGTGAGGTGATAGCGAGGTAGATTAGAATCAGATTGCCTCCGATAAGTGGTGGATGGGAAAGGGGGGGGCGGGGGTTTATGAGATGAGGATGTGAGAGAAATCGGGATATGCAACGAAGGTTAGATCTGAACCGGTCGAAATCCGTGCCCACTATTGGACGAGGGTGAGCGAAGGAAAGAAGAAAAAAAAAAGCTTCACAGTGTAACGTGTTCCAATATTTATTTTATTATTAATGACCAACGTTTTTATTTATGCTCTAGACTTTGGGTCGTCCCCGGTACTACGTCCCATTTCGTCGTCTGATACAGGTTGTTTCCCTTACAAAAACCTCCTCCGTTCCGGCTCGTCTTCGATTGCGAGTAGCGACAGTGCCGGGGAATGTTGTATTGAGTTTTTGCAGAAATTAAACAAAAAACCTAACAACATGCAGATCGCGAATTATGATTCCGATGTTGTTTTTTGTCATTCGTGCAGCGGGTGCAACATCGCGGTCTCGAGACAAGGTCATCCCCAGCACATGATTTGTTTCCGCTTGAGGTGCATCCTGTCCCAGTCCGTACGGCCATGCAAAAGCACGATCACGAACCACTAGGGGAGGGTATTCCCAACTGAATGCATAGCTAATTTCTCCCCAAATTGTAATATATGAC
>KI423468.1:10701-23922 GCA_000473375.1 Anopheles culicifacies
TTTTTTGTTTTTGTTTTTTCGTATCTGACGACACACACATGCCACAGTGGTATTGGATTAGGTTTTACGATACCAAACAAGTGCCAGGGTGAACCAAACGAAAGGAAACATTCATAACGCTGTAGGCACTAGGCTAGGCTTTTGTTATTAGTGTTGAAGCACGCACAGAATGATCCACGCGTATAGGGGTTTTTTTTCTGTTTCCTTCCAACAATGCTGCGCTACCGTTTTTGCATTTTTTTTTTTTTGCAAATTAATTTGCAAACCAAACCACATATTTCGAATAACCGAAAACAAATAAAATAATTTTAATAATCACAAACACAATCACAAACGAAAACGGATTTTGCAGCGAAACGGAACGGTTCATTAATAAAGGGAAAGCTTCGGCTTTACTGCATTTCGCCTGACCGTGTGTACGTTTGCGACTACACGATTTTTACTTTTCGTCGTGCTTCACCTGCTTTATATTGCCAACTAAATAATAACTAAGGAAAGATCCACAAACAAACAACGAAGCAAAAGCTTGTCACTCGGTGTAATCTGGTACGCGCGGACCCGGGGCCGGGTACTGCCGTTTTATCCCTCAATTCGCTTTGGCTTTGTGGGCATTTTCTCACGACCCGCAAACACCCCATAAGGCGATAAAACGCTGCAATACCCGCTCACACTTACACAACCAATCCTTTTTGGCACATACGAGCAACGCAACCGAACCGAAACCAATAATGCCGAGAGGGATATGCTGCCGGAGTTGGGGGGTTTTGGGTGCTTTGGAAACCGTGTTTCGGTTCGGCTATGTTTCGCAAACTGTTTTCATACGATCGCAAGGCACCCTCGGGGAAGCGCAGAAGATTTCTCTCGAGAAGCCACCCTAGAGGGACACAAATCAGCCGTTTTTTGAGGGTGCTGAGTATTATTTCTATACAAAAAAGCACACATACGCGCACGCGGACGCACAGACACAAATGCATCTCAACGGAGAAAAATAAAACAATGCAGCACCTGTGGAATATTCCAGCATGAATCGAAGACGCACACACCCGCACACACGATCGGAAAGATTCTCCGTAAACAGCCATTACGAATCAGTACACGAACGAAGTAGAACGTACGCACGCACCACACCCCAAAAGTTTATTAACCCAACTGTCATGAGCTTTACGCAGGTTCCACATGTGTGTACACGGCAACACTAAAGGACGAAAATCCACCAAAGGGCCGGAAACACCAAACACGGCACGACCCCGGGAGCTAGAAGTTGCATCTAAAAATGTCACAAAATACGCTTTGCTGCCCAACTGTCTCTTGGTCGGCTTCGATTGACAAACGATGGAAAGAGGGGACACATTTTGGGCACAAATTCGTTTTCAACCACCCAAAAACACGCACACTGTCACATCCCTTGTAGAAGAATGGATAGAACACTATTCACAACAGCGCATAAAGTGTCCTCGCGACGCGTACGAACGGACAGAGACACTGACCCGGACACAAGTGGAGAGATTGTGAAGGAAATACGATGAAGACAGGACATTCTCTCCTCGTCAGAATATTCGGTCCCGCTCGGTACTCGCAATGACGCAACAGGTGGTGAGTGTTAGGGACATCTTGGATTTTATGTTTCTTTTCTTCTTTTCCCTTCGCTTGGCAACTGATCTCGTACACGAGCCTCACCGACCGGTTCGACACACACAATCGAATTAATGCCACTTTCCTCATTAATTTTAAATTTACATAAAATATCACTTAAAAGCATACACATTTAAATTTCACATTTGCACCACCATCAACGAACCAGCGAGAGCGTTACTCTTAAAGCACACGTTTCAGGATATGCGAAACCAAGCTGCCAACCGTTAAGTTGGGTCCCCGCCGTACTACTGCGGCACACGAGCCGCACGGTGTCGTTCAAGGTGACAGGGCGAACAAAAATTCACGTACAGACACACAAGGAATTCGATTGCGATTTCGAACGCTGCACTGCTTGACGCCGAACCGAGGCACAACCACAACTTCCCGATAGTACCACGTGCAAGATGCGACTGAAACATTCGCGCCCGACAGCGGTCGGTCGGACTGTCGGTGTTGTTTCCGTTTCTTTCGGCCCCGCACGTTCGGGCCCCTGCGCCGGTGTGCGGCGGGTATGGGGGGATTGTCGGTATGGCAGCCTAGGTGCTAGACTTAGACCGACTCGGGGAGGGAACTGTTCAAGGTATGTGATAACGCTTCGTGATCCACCGTAGTGTCGTCGTCGTTGTGTGGGAGCGATTGTGAGAGCAGAGCAGTATAGTAGCGCTGGCAGCAGTTGTTGCCGATAATGGGACCCACCATTGCTAATGTGTGGTGTATTTCAGGCTCGTGTGAGAAGGCTCCTGTCATACCCGGTTGGTGACGATAGCACTGAGTGGCCATGCTTGTGGATGCGATATTCTGAGAGCTTTTTAGTGCGCAAAAATACCTTTTGATGTCCAAATTAGATTACATTCTTATTATAATATACTAACACTTTATGACCAATTTTATTAATTTCCATTTATTGAATAATAAATTAAATGTATTATAATAATTACATTTAATAAACCTGTTTCCCCATAACCGAACAGAGCCACTGAGTGAGTTTCGCCCCGTCACGAGAGGTCGCTCTGAAAATATCAACCCCCTTTGTGCGCGAGCACCCGAGCGAGTACACGTGAGTGACCGCGAGCACTCACGCGAGGAGAATTTCGTGTGGCGCGGTAGCGCGAACGAAAGCACACATTTCCACTGGGAAATGCGTATGGCTGTGTGCAATCTACTGCTGTGCTCGACCGTTCGGATAGTGAGCGAGATCGTGTAATAAATTCATAACTTGCCTACAATGTAACCATTTGTTGACGAACGCAAATATGCTTCCCCACACGAACTTTTCGCTAGTTCACCCCCTTCACCAACCGAACCTCCCTACAACCCCCATTCCCAACACAACATCCAAAGCGTTTGGATGCTTGTTGACTTGGCAACCATGACCAACTCGTACACATACATAGACAGCACCACCCGCCCGTTAGCGATAGATTAGAAATGGCCGGTCTGGGGTGGTAAGATGATGATAGACGCGGACCGTTGCTTTTGTGATCGAATGCAAAACGGGCACTCAAATGGCCGTGCGAAAACAAGACGCAAAACGTATTATTCTTCGCGTTCGCTGGTTATCATTAGAAACAGGTTGATTTGTCTCGTTCTCACTCCGGGGATGGCACAACTCATGCTTTGCTTTGCTTATCTGTTAGGCTTTTTCCTTTCTCTTGTGTTTAATACACACACACACACACATAAATACACTCCACGAAAAAAAAAACCATCAACCGGCCCGCAAATGCTTTGATTGGATTCGATTTCATCTTCATTTCACATCCCTAAACCATTAACCCGCGAAAGACGTCGAGCATTTACAACGCGCTAATTTCTGCTCGCAATCGTTGATATGACAGTAGTGGTGGTGGTGGTGGTAGTGGGTACGACCTTTTTCTGTATCAGTTCCCTCACCATTACTACCTCCTTTTCGACCTTTCTTCCGAAATGGTGTACACACAACACTTTTAGTTAAAGCTTTTTTGGCAATCTTTACGAAACCAGACCAAATGGCAACGATACGAATGAAAAGGGAATGGAACACACCGAAAAGAGCGTTTCCATTTCTCTTATACGATACTGCCCGGCAGCAGGTTTTGTTTGTTTTGCTTTGTTGTGCCGAGCGAAAATTAGAGGCGTCATTTTATTTGCCATTTTAGATTCAAACGGCGAGAGTGACGATCGTGCAGAGTATCGTGTTCGGAAGCGTGATGAAGATATTGGGGCGTGGGTTTTTGATTGTTCCCCTGTTTTCTTCTTCGATTGGTTTAATAAGTAATGATGACATTAGCTGACATGAGTATCAGCATTCATAATTGATTTAAACTTATTGAATGTCCATTTTTGTAATGATTAGTAAAGTTTATAAAATATCGTTGGAAAAAATCAACTTTACGCGAAACTAAATTACATATCGGGAAACAATTTAGATAAGTTATAAATATTTCAATAAATATAACAAATGCTAATACAGGTTGACCAGTGACATATTTTATCACATACAAAAGCATTTTTCTTTGATGGAGACGGATGGTCTTTCACGATAATCATTTCCATAGTGGCCTACATTTCAAATAATTAAAATAATACACAGTGGAATACCGAGTATAAAAGTGGAATTCGACCGGCTTTTAGATAATCCACGCAAAGCGTAAATAACTGTTTCAAAGATAATTAGTAATGTTGGACTAATTAAGAAGAATTATGAATAAATTCTAATTTTTGATAAATTACTATATACTGCAGAATGATTTGTAAATCTCTAGAATTTTTGTAGTCATACTTTTCGATTAAACTCACCATCTTCTACAACTTAATGTCTCAGATGTTCACCTTTATAAATGTTTGCAGCATGGTATAGTTTTAAGACATAAAAAGTATTATTGCAGTGCTTAAACACTCAAACAGCGTGAAAATATTATTGGCCAGTAATGTATCGAAATAGATTTTTAATTAATGCGGGTAAATACAAGTCATGGAAGTCAGAAATGTCAGGTAGAGTCACCTTTGGGGGTAGAGCAAAAGGAGTAGCAGATGAGAATTTTTAGGTTTGATTCATGATTATTGAAGCCTTTACTAATTATTCATAAAAAATATCCTCTCCTCGAAATATTAAGCATAACACTAGTATTTTAGAATATTATCTTTAAAAAAGACTTCAGTAAATTCAATAAGCTCAGTTTTAAGAAAAAAGTTAGAATTAGTAAGCGGCGCCGGTGTTCGTTAAGGCAGGAAGACCGAGGTTCGAATTCCATTTCCCCGTACACAGAACTAACTATCCTGTTGAGGATACACTCAAGTCACGACAGGCAGAATTGGCAGACCAAGACCTTTCAAGATTGTAGAGACATAGGAGATGAAAATAGAAAGTTTTCACAAAATACGAAAAAACACAAGACAACTTAAGTATAACCAAGAATTTAAGAACTCCAGCTAGTATAGATTTACACTAATATTTATCAGTAAAAAGAGATGAACCTTTTATCGGTGTAATCCACTTATCCGATACGACTCATATTTCCAAGAACACGTATAATTGGCATTCCATTGTATTCCAGTGGAAGCCCAAAGGAAACAAATGTATCAAAACCGATCTCGTTTCTCCAAAATACTGTTAATTTGACATATTTCGAATTTCATTCCACTTTAGACATCATGTTATGAATTTCGTTCTTGTGAAACCGAATCATCATCATACTTCCAATGCGTTGTAATTGCATTACGTTATGACATTTATTGCAAGCCTTCCATTCCCGGAACAGAAATTCATTCCGCAATGAAGCCGCACCAGAGCAAAGCACGTCCTTGCAAACTAATGCTCTGGAAACCATTGACACTATCGGACCACAAACAATCCAATCCACAGTAGAAATGTATCACATTTAGAAGAAAAGAAATGTATCTTTATTGCTAAACTCACCTGGAAGAGCTATTATCGTTCAGGTCCTTCAAATTCGTATCCTTCCTATCATCGTTCGTGCTGCCAGTCGACGGGTCTTCCCCATCCGAATCGTACGTTGCAATCGAACCGGGCTGATGATCGGTACCACCCGCGGGACCAAAGGTCCGGCTTCCCGTCGCACTCTTGTCACCTTGGATCAGCATTGCATCGGTTCCATTTCGAATCGCCACGGTCGAACCGATTGATGACACCAATGTTGCACCAGCATGCCCACGTGTATCAACACCGACAACAGGAACGTGGCTGGGACGACGGGATTCGCTCATTCCGGCCACCGGACCCCCAAGTACACCCAGCAGCCTTCCTCCGTCTGGCAACAGTTGGCTTCCTTGTTTGTGTGACTCGGTACGTTACTCCTTTTTCAGTTCCTTTTGTGTTGTTTGTTGTTGTTGCTGTGTGTGTGTACAAAACTACGATGTCCTGCCAATTGTCAATCTCATGCGGAGCTATCCGGTGCGCTGCCACTTGTCCCACATGAGGTATTCCGCTTGTTTACTCATATCCTACAGTGTGTGCATTTGCGTTTGATTAGTGTGGGATACTGCAATGAAACAAATAACAATAACGAAAACAGATCAGTCTTGGATATATTTTCATACTCGAGTTCTCGAGCAAATCATGTAATGATGAAGATGGTGGGAGTTAACTATCAAAAGACGAAAAAAAAAACGAAACTATGGGTAAAGTGAAGACAAATGGAGGAGATGAAGCTAGCTGCGTACAAGGAGTTTGCATCCCGCGCATCCAACGGACCAGACTGGCACAACTAACGGGTTTGATTAGAACACCAACTGCGAACGGCAAGGTTCACCCGGGGATGGTTTCCATTCATCGGCGAAAAGTTGGGTCGTTAGATATGCGAACGAAATATTTGTCATGACGAGTTATGTAGCAGGAGCAGCCATACCGCTGCTTCCCAATATCCCAGCAGCAGTGCGGATTCTAAATGAGGACACACCGAGCGACAATTGACAAGCAATCAGTGACACATGCTATACCATAATGAGTCCACAATCTTGCTGCCATAAAGTGCTTGACAACCATCCCCAAAAGAGGGAAGTACCATCCACACATCTCGCTAGCGCCAAATCAGGATACACACTGTTCAAGGACTAGCACAGCTATTTACATTAAAAAAGGCAGTTCCTTTTCTTCCTTTTTTTTGTTACCGATATAGAAAGTTAATCAGTGGCTCGCAACATGTTACGTCGCAGTTGTGTTTGATTGAACGAAATAAACTGGGCGGTAAATGTGTTTCGAAGGCAGTTTACACAAACTCCCACATTGCTTCCTGTGGAATCCGAGAATAGTGTACGCCCTTGCCCCTGGATGCCTTCATTAACCTCATCGCATACTTTTGATTGTGCAGGAATTCTTCCTTCCTGTGGTTTCTTGCAAAAAAAAACTGTTCTCCCGGGCACGTACACTTCTTACGATAGGCTTACATGGTGATTGCGCTTGTTGACTGTGAACGTACCACCACTGGAAGGTATTTTTGCTCCAGTGTAGCATAACAGAAAACAGTCACAAGTTTGCCTCCTCAAAATTCATCACCTGGATGATGTAAAGTCCGTTCCCAGCATTGACCAATCAAAATAGGAAATACATACGCATCTTCAACAGTTCATTGATTGCAAGTACAAAGAATCATGTATACTCAACATTGCGGGTCAACAACTTCAGAAACACGCTATTGTTCATCGTAAAGGTCAGCTAACTTCAAAACCTTGCTCTTAGATAAATAACCTGTTTCTTACTTTGTGAGACATTGTCCATGTTCGGATCGCGACAGCTAATGTTGGGGAGTTCCACCCTGAAGTGACTGACCTTTGCGAGGTGGTACCAGAGATCTTTATGCTGAGTACGAAGAACTTGGTGGATTCACTAAAGCCATGTTCTCGCCTAAACATCTAGACATTACAAATTGCCGAAAATTACTTCATATTTCAATTCTACATGCTCCTCTTGGATTACTATCTCATTGTATTATTTATTAATGAATTTTCAAAAGTCTGAAGATTACTGGAAAATTTTAACAATTTCTTCCATAAAATTCCAATCACTCCCAGGTTCTGCTGTCCGCTTTGTGTATCGATTCTGGGAATGTACACAGCATTATATTTTCTTCCCACAAAATGTGTCACATCATAATGCATAGCTAGAGGTATGGGCGGTTAAGGGAAGCTCATGTCCTCTTCGAGCTGGTAATAGGAAACTCCACGAAGCACCAACAGGTTGTTTGTGTGGCAACATGAGTGCGATAGCGGAAACGGTTAAACATCATCGGGGGGGTCTTGGGCACGTTGAATGAAGCGTGACCCACGTTGTTTACCGAAGGAGACAAAAAACTGACCGACATTAGCAGCAGCAGGACATCGGCAAAGAATGAAATAATAGTGGCACAAATTACCAATCAAAATGAATAGCTGCATGAAGGCTATCTACTTCTATGAATAAGTCATATATAACGCATTTCGTAACTATACGAAAGAGTTTGCAAAGCTTCATATATTTTAAAACACATTTTGCGGGGAAACATAGTACTCGACGTTTTTATGGTCACTATATACGGCTTGTTAGGTAGCGAAGAGTCCAAAGGGCGGTCTGAACTGACCATAAAAAGTCAATGAAAGATAAGTACGGTCGCAAAACAGCATTAAATCACGCAAACGAAAGATGATTTATCTCACATCTTGGCTATAGCGTGTATAAGTAGGAAATTTTAAGAAACTGTACTTAATATAAACTTGATCTTTTTTCTTCAAAATATTGAAAAGCCTTAATACCAGGAGAGAGAATTACAAGAGGATTAATTATGCACACACTCGAAAAAAAACTCCCCAGGAGCTTGTTAGTCTATTTTACCAAACTCAGCGCAAATGTCTTCAATAGCTCTAGGCACTGTTTCACCAGGAATCACGTACCGAGCAAGATAATGGTGATAATAAAACCGGCAAATACACAGCGAGTTTAGTGCTGACACCGAAATGGATGCAATAGGATCAACATCAACACGAAACAATTGGTATGACACATTGTACTTATCGTACCGGTTGCAGATTCCAGCTTGGCCCTGACATGGGTTTGCTAACGTCAGCGTGTGAAAATAGCATCGAGACAGACATGAGATGATTCATTCTGACTTAAAAGGCTAAAACAAGCACTCATCGTTAGACGGACAGAAATCGTTAAAATAATCCAAAAACCCGGACCAGAATCTTAACGGATAGTTTGTCCAGAACCAAAAGCAAAGCTCCGGCATAAAATGCATAGCGCACCGACGCAATCCGGCCGCAACGTAAAAGTACGTTGCAGTTGTTTGTCAAATTTGCTGATGAGGAGATCGAAACGTTCTTGCGTAAATGCTAACTCGCAGTCTTTTGTACCATTGACTTTTCTTTGATTTCATTTTCGTCAATCATCGACGTGTTGAATTACGCGCATTCTGCATGCCACATACGCGATGTCGGGGAGGGCCGGGCGGAAGCAGGTTCACTGCATCAAGGTTTCCTATTATCGTCACACTTCTAGCAATGATTGCGCTTTCGTAAATGTGCCTCCGCGTCCTGCACACGCCTGTTGCCATGTGTTTCCATTTGGGATAGTTTTCGACCCTAAAGAACGCAGGCACACACATATCACACCTCGAACCTGCACCACCACCACCACCATCGGGTCTTATGAGACCGATCAATTACTGAAAAGTTTGCCCTTTTCTTCGGGGCTCTAACTTTGCAATTAAGTAAATCATTTCGTCCGGTGCGCTGGAATCAATATCCGAGCGAATGCCGGTGGGTATTCCGAAAGGCACTGGGAAAACAGAGGAACTTCACTTTTCTTACTTTTGCTCACAATTGTGCCTGCCGATTCCACAAAGTTTCCACCAAATTACATCTATGCCGTAGGTTACACTGCTTGCGTTACTCCACGAACGCAGTGCGGGCGCGGGCTTTGTGGGACTGTGGTCGGTACATGCCCTAAACCACACACACCGACAGTCACACAGGCACGCACGAGTACTACTGCCTGTGCCCCCGTGGGTCCAATTGCTTTGGTTTCAGCGTTTTGCCAGCAATGCACGTTTTGTTTGGTAACAGACGTTGAAAAACCGTCCACGCTAGTAGGTGACAATCGAGTCTCGAGCGCATACGTCAGGAAAAACGGTGGTAGCGGAGGACAACGGATGGAAGAATGTGTAAAAGTGCGAAAGAGTTTCATAGAAGAGAAAAAACACATTTCAAAGACGTCACCCGAAAATGAAGTCCTTGAGGAGTAGAATAGTAGCTTTAACATCTGCATAGCTGAAGTTGCAAATTCCAACCCAACATTAAGAGGATTTACATAACTGTGCAAGATCATCTAAGACCTTGAGAAATCTCAAATTTGTGTTGAAAAAAAAAACAATCACTTACATGTAAGCATACATTGTTTCGGAATGGAATCACCTGTAGCGCAGGGTTCGATTGTGGGAAACAACAATTACTATCCTCGAACGAAACCGCGATACAATGTATTCTAGGGAAAAGATGTAAAATAAATGGAAGCATAATTTTAATGATACACACTGTCAGATAATCAGCTTTCCGCCCTGTAACAGAGGTTGAAGGGATGTGTAAATGCTATTGAATGTACGATTAATTACATTCCACTGTTTGCACAGCCGGTTTCACTGTTCACCGAACTACGCACCGCCAGTTTGGTGTCTCAAGTTAACGCAGACAAAAAAAAGAATCCAAATTGTACGGAGAATGATGTACACAGAAAAATTAAATGATAATAAATATTCAATTCCGCGCAATCACCCACGCAAGGGATCCGAATGACATTAAATATGGTGTCAAACGTTAATTAAGCATATTTGTTTTCCAGGCAACCAATTCCACACTTTATCCGACCACGTTCGATGAACAGTAATTGAGAATTCAGACCAACTCATGCAGTTGTGCAGTTGATAAATAAATAAAAATATTTTGAACAATAATTAATATTGCAAAACAAATCACTTAAAGAATTCCTGTGGTTTTATAAAGATTTTAATGAAAGATATAATTTTAAGATATAATTACGGAAATGTTTGTTATTTTTCAGATCAGTTTCTTTTTCCATGATCGTGTTTTCAAGGAAAAACAAACGAAATGTTCTCTAAATCATACGAATACTGCTCGATCAGCTGGGAAGGTAAGAAAAGCTGCTCGAAAACACATTTTACCCAAGAGAACTCCCAGATGGCGCTGCATCCATTCTTCCCGGTAGAGGACGCAGTAATCGAAGCTGCACCTTTCCATGCGCTTTAAGTGTTTCCCAAGTAGCACCAATATTCAAACGTTGCGTTCTTACGGTGTGTATGTGCCTATTTTCCAAAGGGTACATTACCAGTTGCAGCTTGAACACCCAAACCCAATGCATTTTAAAAGGATTGGTCAGGGCGAAATTTATTCAAATGGCACACTAATCAAGCAAAAACCTTAATTCCCTATATAGAGCACCAACAGTCACCATGCGCAGGGGATGGGTGGCACCATACACGGCAGGTGGAACACATTGTTCGCCTGCGGGAAATGTACACATCTACCCAATATATAGCAGTATTCGTATTTACCTACATCGTGTCGAAACGGTCTTGCATCGGTCGTATGAGTACAACTGGTAATAATAGCCGATGGTGGTAGTAACATCGTGTTGAGTGTGGTCGAGAACGATTACTATGGAGGATGGTTTGTGGTGTGTGGGTCGCCTGTGTTTGCACCGCAAGTTGATAGCCGTATATGAACGTTTGGTAGACGCCAACACTACACGCAGACGTGTCAATGGAAAACAAACAACCCTACAAACAATGGACGGGATTGCGTGTCCAAAATTCCACCATTTTATTTTTTTTAATATGCAGACATGTCTTTATAATATATTAATAAATAAAACAAATCCAAAGAATGTTTATTTAAATACCGCTTATAATTAATAAATATATACAAAAATAATAAAAATTATTCAAAGTAAGTAAACTATGACAAATGTTTGTGCTTATCAGCATTTTAAATATTACTGTACATAATATATTGTTGTATATAAAGCAAACAAGGTCCAGTCGAGTACACACGGGAAAAATATGCCCTTTTATAGTTCGGAGAATGAAAATTGAGTTTAATTTTGGAGTTTAAGCATCTAACTCTAATTAAGGGGTCTATGATACCGCAAGTTACAAAGCTGCAATCTGAAGACAGTATCTGTCAAACAATCGAGCAATTATCGATCGGCAATCATCGATCGGGTGGCATTATGTCGAAAGATTTGTTTGGATCTGCTCGAATCTTTTGAGCTGCTATTGCGGTAAATCGCCAATACTCAATTTATTCTGGACGATTTTCGATTGTGTTAAACTAAAATATATTTTTTTTCAAATTAAATTAAATAACCATTTCAACAAAAGGTCATTAAATATTTATTTCGATTATTAAAATCTGGCAAATATGGCCTAGCAAAATATTTATTTATTTTTTTATTATTATTACTACGGTCAAGCCGTATTGTCGAGAGGTCTCTCGACTTGGTGTTAACAATAGTGTAAATTAGTAAGCATTTCCTCCTAGTATTTTGTATTATCCCAGACATGCTCGGTTAAGGTGTTATGAATTCAAAAATATTCCAATTTCCATTAAGCTGCTGCGCCATCCGTCTATGATCTTGTTGCTTCGATGATCATGGCTTTCGTCCCTGCCATATGGAGTTCTGTTCTGATACTCTGTGGTTTTATTAGGGCTCTGTGAATCGCACAACTTGTGTACCACGACGCAACACTTACAGTTCTACATACATAAACTTAACACTTACTACTGGAACATTTAGGAAAAGGGAAGGTAAACACTTAAAGGTTGAAGCCATACTCTTTTACAAATTTGAAGATGATCTTAATGTACGGCAGGTCTTTTGTGTCCAGAATAACTCTTATTGGGATGCGTTTTCCCTTGGTTATTGCATCCAAAGCTGCAAACAGGGACCCTCTGATATATTCAATCTCTTTGCAGGACTACAAAAGGTGATCTATATCGTGGAATCCTACACTGCAACAGCAAGCATTCGTTGGAGCCAGGTTTTTGCACTGAAGGTGAGCATCCAGCGCATAATGATTGGACATGAGTCTTGACATCACAGGGATGAAAGCTCTACCTTCAGCGAGTCCCTCAAACCACGGTCTTAGGGACACTTTTGGAGCTATCGAGTAGAGGAATCTTCCAAAATCGTCCGCATCCCAGGAACTGTGCCACTGAGTTAAACAGAGTTCCTTGTGAAGAACGGACAAATTCATGGGAGAGAATAGGTCTCTCGTAGAGGCCACCTTCAGAAGCGCCTTTTTTGCCAATTCATCCACTTTCTCATTACCAGTTATACCAGTATGAGACAGAATCCATATAAGCGAAATGCGATAGGCCTTGTTAGCTTACCTTTCCATTTATTGAGGTAAGAACTTCAATAAATTTTCGTATAACATAGTCTGGAGGCCTAGCAAAATAGCAGCTAGAAAAATGTGTTGTTTTGAAATTTGTCAAGCATCTGATCGAAACTGGTATTAGGAAAAGATTCTAATAAGTAATTTATAGGCTGATGGGCAAGCTAGTCGCGGATAAGACACCAAACGTCAAAACGCATAT
>KI423469.1:18836-37097 GCA_000473375.1 Anopheles culicifacies
AGTGAATTGAAATTGAAACTAGCAAAACACATCCAATTTTCCCTCGCTGTCCTCGCAAACCATCAACATTACCCCGGCCGTAACTGGTTGTTTGGCTTTCATTACATCCATCCGTGCACTATTACAAAACAGCTTAGGGCGTGTAGCAACGTGCTGCCGGTCTGCTGCTCGCACTGACATCTGACGTACGATTGTCGCATCACATCCTACCGGCTGCTGTACCCCGATGGCGAACGTGCTTCATCACGAGAGCTTAATGCCGGGGTGGGATCCGTTTCCGAGGATTTGCGGTGAGTTGACTTTCGCCGTTCCCATCGTCATAACACACAAACACACACACATGCACGCCGAAGCTCATCGATCCGGAATGTCACCCGTCGCATCAGCTCCGTACTGTCACGCATGTACGAACACGGTTGGAAAGTCACCATGTTTTATACCCCCCTCCCCCTGAAAGTGGGTGGAGGGACTAGGGTGCCTGGAAACAACCAATCTCGTTTCGGAAATCTTGCACCGCTTCAGCGGAAATTGAGAACTCGTCGGGTGAGTCAATTAATCGCTACCGTTTAGTCAGCGTTTTGGGGCAGTGCTCTATGGCACGCGCATACGGTACGTTTCAGTTGCGTTAGGTGCCTTTGCCGCTAGGTGATGCGATTTCATGGGTAATCAGTACGATCATAGCTAAGCACTACACGACACACCACCGCCATTCCCTGAAATGGTACCGGCACGCATCACGAACTGCATCCACCGTGGGTGTGGAATGCAATTTCTAAATGATTCGTTTCAAATTCGTTTCGTTCGTGTGCTGTTGGTTTGGTTTCCCCGAAAAAAGTAACATTCATTTTTGAACCTCTAACTTTGCGCTTTGGATGTACAATTTGCCAACATTTAGTGGGGCAGATTGCATACTTTCAGGCCAATTAAAGAAATAAGCTCTGCAAATGCGCCTAAAGCTATGCAATCCATTTCCACCTTACGTAAATAGATTATAAAACTGTAAATTAATTGAACTTTTGCCACACCGACAGCATTTGTTGCAAACAAATTATGTTGAAGCACAACTTTAAGCTTCCTAGTTGCTTCCTGTACACCGAACAATCTTCACCTGTCATTTACAGCTGTTTGCCCTTCCGAATCGTCTCGTGCGCATCCATGGCAAAGTCACCTCGCGAAGGTAGCCGTTTTGTGTTTCATTTTCGCCCACTCGCAGTAGTTACTTGCGGTTTTCCTCGGGTGTAATGGAATAAATTGTCAATCTATCGCATCTGTTCGTTGATTGATGTTGGGATGGTGGGTTTTTTGTTTTGCCTTTTTTCTTCGTTTTACTGACGGCGGCGAATGGTTGTGACAAGGGACACCGGGATGGATTTTCACTCTACACTATCATCGTCGGTAATCACCGAAGGGCATCGGTGAGCAATCGATTGAACTTGGAAGCACGAACAAAAACACGGGGAGGAAAAGGAAGGCACACCCACCACCCCCACCGGAAAGTCCGGTGCGATGGGGTGGGATGAAGGTGTTCCGGTTGTTCCGTCGTTACGCGCCGGTCGTGCCATCGGGCTGGCGGTGGACTATTTTCTTTTCATTAAATAGAAAGTAAATTTCCGTCCGCCGGGAACGGAAGTAATGAAACAGCGTTTGAAGGACGTCGTGCGTAATGAATCTTGCTGCTGCTTGGTAAGTGGGATGGTGGGATGGGTTTTGCCCCGATTCGCTATACTTTGCCAGTAAATTGCGCCATAAAAAATCAACCCGATGTAGAATGAAGCGATGGCAGGATGTTGGTTTTTTTTTATCTTACTGTGTGTTTGAGTCTTGTATGCTGTTTCGTTTTCTGGACGCGCCGTCTCCTTTGCAAGACGCTTTAAAGGAATTCCCGCCACTCTTGAAGGCGAGTACTAACGTTTGGGAACCCCATGCAGTGGGCGCATAAGACTTGCTTCCTGTCCCTATAAGTCCCGGTTCCACATTGGTAAGCACATGCTCGAGCGCTTGACGATGCTCCAAGCACGAAACAAGTCGAGTGGTCCTTTCCGCTTTTCAAGCAAACCTCCGAAGGTTCCAGCCCGCCACGATGCTACAGAACAAAAACGCAAACGCTGGCAAGGAAACGACAGCGAAAAAAACAGAAACAAAAACCAAACAGCACACAGAGCAGCACTATGGTGAGTTTATTTCGTGCTGTCTGCCAGCGACCAGCCTTTGTTTCAGTGGGCACCCTTCGATGGTAATGGCTTACGCGCCACGCCGCGAGAAGTTAGACCAAAAGGTAAACAAGTGCCGCTGCCAGTGAGTGTGCGGTGCAGTGTGTCGCCTTCATTCCGTACCTTCGGTCGGTTGGTTTGATTGCGCAGCTTTTGTTTTTGGCTTTTATTCTTTTCCTCTTCGTTTGCCAATATACCTCTATTGGCACTGTTTTTGGCTTGATGTTTGCCTAACCGCCAGTGCAAAAGTGCAGCCGTGGCGCCGTGACCGTGGGAGGAGGAGGCAACCACAACCATAAGGAATTAATCGTATTTGGCGTACTTCAAGACGCACAATCCATCGCACGCCAGTCGAAAATTCACTGCAACGGGATGGACAGGCAGGAGCGTTGTGTACATGTGTTTACACTTTTAAGCACCCGTTGGTACGAGCTAAGCTGTTGCCGCCGGTGGAAGGAGGTTCGGAACGGAAAGTAAACATATTGTGATGAGTTTTAAATAATTGACTAACCGTACCCTGCGGTGTACGAAGCTGTACAGAACCTAACCGAGCGTAGTGCGGTATAGCGGTAAGGGCAAAAGTCATCCGAGCTCTCGTGGGAAAACATCAACTCGTTATAGTTGAAAGGTGAAAGGGTAAGGTTGATTAGATTGCATCGAATTGCAGCACTCTTCGGCAAATGATTTCCTTTGGGTGATTCCAGCCCCCTGAAATGTACTTTCCAACACAAAGAAATAGTTGTGCAAACAGAGCATTTAACTATTGATTAAGAATCAGCTTCCAGTCACACGTTGAATAACATTTTACTAATGCCTCCCGTTTTTTTTATTGACAACAAAAAACATAAAATTCTCTCTTTTTGTTACATTGCATACCTTCAGGCTTAATTGTACTTATTTTATAATAAGTTAAATTTCAGAGGAGCTTTATAATTGTTATGAAGAATCAAATTCCAATACCAAAGAAAACAACGACCAAACAAATATCTTTCTATCTGACCAGAATGCACAGAAAAATATCGTTTCACTTTCAATATATTGTAAAAAAAAACCTTTTTTAAAGAATGTATTAAGTATTCAAAAGAATCACCGTTTATACAAAAATAAAATTAAATTATCAAGGAAACATTAAACAGAAAAATGAAGATCGTGTACTTTCAGGTGTTTGTATAATACATAAGTGTGCTGTATTTTTAAGAATTTATGACAATTTAAAGGTGTTTAAATAAGCTTAAGAAAGCTATCAAGGATCAATATAATAATCAATTTAGGCAGTTTTCAAAATCACATGCTACATTATATCATGATCTAGGTGAATTATTCAAGTATTAGTTTATCCAACTAGGATACTGGGCTTCGCAACGGAACTTCGAGAATGTAGGTAAATTTGGGGTGTATGTTTATTTTTGTGGTATGCATATTTTGTTGTAATTTTTTGTTTTGTTATCCGCATTTGTTTTCTTCATCTGTGGCATCATTTGATACCCTTTTAATCCCCTTCAAGAAAAGGCCTGGCTATTCACACCCTACCACATCCAGTTGACTCAACATTTTTCAAAATAGCCCTCATTAAGGCCCTCATTTAGCCAATTCCGCATAGAACCTACACGACGGCTTTTTCAGTCACTGAAATAACGAAAAAACAACAGAAAAAAAACCCAGAATATTTTTTCCCGTTACGTAACAAAAGTATAACTCCCCCCCTCCCCTGTGTAACAAAACGTAACGCTTGAGTGAACCCCCCCTCCACCCCCTATGAGCGTTACGTAATTGATGGATCGCCCCTAAAGAATATGTATTAGTCATTGTGGGTAGTGAAGCCACATTTCCTCGGTAAAGTCTGGTTTTTCACAGGATGTAAAAGTCAAGTACACTCTCTGACATTCATAGACATAAATACAATGAATTGACTCGCAATAAGTTGTCCGGTCCTGAATGGAAACATATTCCAGGTTCATTGCAAAATAAAGCTTTATCTTCTGTTCGATAATTTTGAAAAAAAAACGAAAATGGTGGAGGAACTTTCTTGAATCTTTTTGACAGTTTTCAGCCTAAAATTTGCCACAAAATTGTGAAAAAAATAACAGGAGTGGAGGAGTTTTTAGAAGTACTTTCGAGGAATTTGCAGAATTGTGTTAAGATTGTTAATAAAGTAGTAAAATCTTTGGTAACTCTGGTAGCAAATCTTCCTCTTGCTAGCTATTTTTTATTCGTTTAGTTAAATCTGTAAATTCGACTTCACTTGGCCTTGTTGTTTAAAATATTGTCTTTCCCGGGCCAGAATATCGTCTAGGTGTAGCGTCTTTTTTATGGCGTAATTCAATGGAAAATTCAGTTCCTGTTGGATTTTAAATTGAGACCCCAGAACGGTAGCCAGACATCGATTACGAATAGACTGTCACGACCAAACCTGTTGTTGGTGATCTTCGGAGCCAAAAATAAGCTCTATAGATTCTAAGCAGATCTTCAGCTCACAACACAGCACAGAACAGCCAGCTTGACGGCCAATCCTAACTTGTTTCCATATTTTTTCTTTATCCAAGTAGGCTGATAATTTAACAAAAAGCAAAATCTTCATTAATTTAGTCAACTTACAGGGTTTGACGGCAGTACTTTTAAATCATAATTGATAGAAAAATGCATTTATACAATGCTTTGAGTAAAACCATACCAACCCTGCAGTAAAGCGCGTTAACCCTTTAGCAAAATTTGTACATAGGGTGGAAATGACAAGATTAGGGATTTTTTCCTCAATTGCTAGCTCATATCGATTGTTTGGGAGTGGTAGCTTTCACTACTGTGCTGAGGTGTTTGTTATGAGCTAAGCGTTAACCACTTGTGCTTAAAATCCAAAAACGAGCTGACATGTTTGAGGGGCCTACCGACTATAATTGTATCAACCGCAAAGCATAACCGACTGTATTTAGAAGAGAGTTTTAAAGCCTGTTTTTTGTTGTTGTTGTGGTTGTTAATTTCAGGCTCTATATCAGTGCTCTCCAAAACTGGGGAACTGATGTTGGCAAATGTATGTTTTTGCTGTTTTTTTGTTGTTGACATTTTATAAAATTCCACACATCGCAGAATGGGCAGCAAAAACGAACTGCACTGCTCTCCATGGCCCTAATCTTTTGCGTTCAACGGAGAAGCATTTGCAAACTGGCACAAAGGAGCAGCAACCATTGTGGTTCGGTTGGTGTTTCAAAATCACAGTTCGCGTTCGTGCATGATTTTCCGTGTATTATTGCCTCCGTTTCCCACCGACCCGATGTGTATGGCCCTTTACCCATCTCCCTGCCATCGCACGATTTGTGTTGCGTTCGCAGTAACCCGAAACAATACCATTGCTGCCAGCCGTCACCCGTTTTGGGAAGCCCTGGTTCACCTCGTGCAGCGCACGTTCAATACTTCATCTAAACACAAACCACTTTCCAGGCTGAATGGAGATAAAATTGCAACATAAATAATAGAGCATGAAATTGAATTTGAAGCGTCTGCTCTGCCCTCGCCGCTGCGCACAGGGGAGCGTTTGGTAGCGAGCTTTCAATTTCCCACCCACGGCCCGTATAGGCTCGTGGAGAGCGAGTCGCTTAAAATCAGATACGGTTAGCACCCTGCAACGGGTGTACGGGCCTGTTTTGATTGGTTCTGCCTAACTTACTACACACACACACACACACACACACTCTACCCACCTATTCATGCAAACACACTTTCACACCATACTTGAAGTTGTCGACGAATCATTTTCAGTATTTCTGTGTGCCCTTTTTCCACGATGCTGAAAGAACCAGCAAAGAGAAAGAGAGATCGCTTGAACGGAGCGCCTAACAGTATGCAATGGTAGAGCGCAAAAGCGGTACCCACAGTTTGGGGTTCGCTTGGAAACCGTCGAGCCGCATTCTGATATTGTTGTGTCTTTGTCGCTCCCCAATCCTTCAATTTCCAACCCCCAAGCCCACCACCCTCCCCATACAACCCTTTCTCATCGCTGGTAAAACTATTTGTTTGTATGACGCTGACATTTCGCAAACTGCAACCCTGCCACACAATGCAACCTTGTTTTATAATGCACATGCATACATATTAGAGTCCACATTTCATCGGCATGCCATATTAGTACCCCTTCAACCCCCCCCCCCTCCGTCCCTTGCACCCATATAGATATCCACTTCCCCGCTATCACCCGGCTTCATATTAAAGAAAAATCCATTCATTGCCGCGCATCGGAACAAGTGTCTTCTGAATTATTGCAATTTTGTAGCGATTGAATTCTTTGGGCAGCACGAATGCGCGCTCACTTTGTTTGCCCAACCACCCAGCGTTGCGGTAAGAATATGCGATTTCCACCGTACCGCGCGTGGCGGGAAAGATGGCGGGTTGAAACGTGCCACCAATAAGCGGGAGTAATTGAATTAGCCCGTTCGGAGCCGTTGCGTGCGAGAGCGCTGGTTTAATCGAAGCGCTCGGGTCCAGGTTCGGTCATTCATTTCGGCTTTGCCAAGCGATTGGTGCACAGTTAGACAGTTTGCTATCGTATCATCGATCGTACCGGGGGTGGGTCGTGGTGCAGAAAACGCCTGAAACTAGGCAACGCCTGCAGCAAACGAAGACGGATGCAAATTGAAACATTAACGTCCGTTCGGGCACTGGGATGGCGATGGTTTGGTTCGTTAATTTTACGCACGAAACCCGTCTCGTACGCATGGAGCCCGAAAATGACAACAGCTCCCCCTCCCCCCCCCCTGCCTCCTCCACTTGAACGTGTGCCGGTTGCGCCTAAATGTATGTCCCTAATGTCGGGAGGGTATTAAATTAGCGCCCGAGCGTTGTGCCGTGCCCAAGATAACGGAGTACTCAGTTTCGACTGTTTCGTGAGACGCCCAATCGGTCTAATTGTGGTGAGCAAATCTTGTCCGGGCAGGATCGTAACGTTCTTCAATTTGGAACCACCCTTCCTTCCACCCTCCCCACATCCCATCATATTTTCTTTCACGTACGTTTTTGTTAAAAGCTTCTCAAGACGCTTATGCTCTTCGTTACAAACCCCGGGGTAATGTAAGCGCTTACAATACCCCTCCCCCCCCCCCCACATCCCTCTCTTCTTCTTGTCCCATACCACCATTAGCTACCGAAATCAAACCATCAAAAGCCGGCTCGACGGTTCTGGGATTCATTAAAACACTCACCAACGCTAAGCTGCTAGAAATATTGCCAAGCATGGCAGCCATCCCGGGAAATGGGTGAAATGGGCAGTAGCGAGAAAAAGCAGCAGAATACTACTTCACACTAAGCTGCGAGAGCTTAAGAACCCCGAACCCAACGGGGATCTATCTTACTGTTCTATCGGACCACTAACGGGTACTACTGCTCGGGCAGTACGACAGACACCAGCAAAAACCGGAAAGCATGTTATATGTTTTTGCTTGGAAGGTGAGCAAGTCTCGTGTGCTGCTGCACAAAGTGTGCGTACAAAGCGGGAAGCAAAACACAAATGTTTACCCTCTTCATTGGCTGAAGGTAGCCAACCGACGTACCTCCGAACGGGCGCAATGGTCTCTGATGAAATGAGAATGGATGTTTTTGCTCCGGCAACATCAGCATTATCATCATCATCGTCGCTGTACCCCGGGACCGGATGCGCAAGAAGTGAAACCGGATTTGGGGTTTCCCGAATCGACCGAGCGCACAAACAACGGGCACATCACTCGGATGGTCCCAACCGGTGGCCTCGAACCGGAAAGGCTCTCGTGAGGAAAGGCCCCGTTGTCCTCTCGATCCTGGGGAATCGTCTACTGACTTCTTCGTTAAGGCGATCGGTGTGCCGGAGTGCCTAACGATAGGTAAAGCATTCCGATCCATTTCGGTACATACCGGCCAGTACCCGGTTCCAATTCGTGTCAGTTGTCTAGAGTTTATCCAATACGAACAATAGATGGATACACACACACACACGTATCATCAGAATGACCTAGAACCTGTTGGAATTCCTCGCCAGAGCTCAGAATCATCCTATTGGAAAGGCATAAAATAGCTACCAAGATGAAGCTTCCAAAAACATATTCCTGAAAGAATCTCACCCCCTGTAGAACAACTCAACGCTTCTACTGCTGGTGCTGATGATGATGATGATTATTGGTTGATGTAATTAAACTTTTCCGCTGCTCAGTTTGGATTAACTTCCACGCACAGTTCACTTTGGTACTGATGCATGCACGCTAACACACTGAGGCGTGGGTCCGTTTTGTGGCCCAAAGTTATCCGTCCAGTCCCTGTGATTGTTTACGCTTCTTTTGTCAGTTTTTGTTTAGTCAGTTTTGTTGTTGTGGTTGTTGTTTCGCTCCTCCTCTTGTACTTGCAATCTGTCAGTGTGTGTGTGTGTGTGTGTGTGTGTGTGTTGCGACTGCGTCCCTAAATCCATGCATAAACTACCCGGACTACTAAGGGAAACTCTCCTGGGAAAACACTCAAGAATCCGATATGTACTCTCCTCACTCTACCCTACCGCCACCATCCCCACCCCCTTCCCAACTGGAACGCTGTCCCATGTCTTGTCAAGCTCGGCCGGACAGACGAAAACTTTTCCCTGACACTGACAGTGACATCTGGGCAGTGTGGGACCACTCCAATCCAATGGCCGCAGGGGGCGAAGACCTCGGGTATGGCGGACGGGAAACGTTGATGAAGTCATACCGCCTCTGTGTACGGGCTGTATGTGCTGTCGACGAGTGACTCCACAAGTATCCAGCACACTTGAAACGCTGGAGCGCTTTCATCACATCCGGATCCGTTGCTTCGAAGGCTTCGGGCATCTCCGCGAAGTGGACCGTCGCAATGGCCTACAATGCCGCTTCTGGTCCAACACAAGTAATCCAGTTTAGCGTCTCGTCATGCGGTCGACCCAAAAATGACGTGCACGTACTACTTCCCACCCGCTCCTTCGTTGCGACCTGGAAAGAGCAAGCATAACAAGGAGAGGGGAGTAAGAGACGTAGATGAAGTCACTAATAAGTGGTACGGCGAGACATGGAAATGGGGGGGCGACTAACACACTAATCCACTGGCAGCAATCTGTTGGACAAACGTGGGAACTTTTCGGAATGATTTATAGCTTATTTATCAACGCATCCGGACGGAACTATCTGCTGAGCATTTCCCGCCCTCGTCCGCTGTACGTGTGCGGTTCACTTCCTTCCAGACACGGGGTGCGGTTTCTACGCAAATCCAAACCACTGAGTAGCCGAGCGCCGGCTACGGATTTGCGTTTGTGCGAACAGTGATGCGAATGTCGGCCTTCTCCTTCGCGCGCTTGTTTGCGTTTCGCATTGTGGCCGTGTGCTGACCGAGCGGGAAGCCACTGCAACCTGTCAGATTTGGTTTTTATCTTTATTGTCGTTCGATTTAGCGACCGCCTTTCCCGCCCTGGGTGCTACGGGCAGGGAGAGTACGCTCGTGATGACGGCTCTTAAACTCTTCACACTATTAATGATTTGGTTGGTCTCGGTTTCGTTGAATGAGTGGTGTTTGTGTAGCCAAGCAGAGTACTGTTGATTTGTTTATTGTTTCTTAAGCCATGCAGGTGGATAGCTGTTTCTAGAAAACGGGAAGTTTTTAATACTATTTTTTTCTCTCCATCCTTGTTTTTAGTGTGAACTCGTAAGACTCACTCATTCAACATTTATTTAACATAAATATACATAAATTAATTTGTATATTATTTTAGTATTTACTTTTGAAATTTAAGCAAACAAAATGCTGTTTCCAATGGAGGCGCCCAGTCCTCCATCGCCCAGGAACAAAGACATGGAGGCGCCCAGTAGTTTACTAAAGCACAACAAAATATTGGGATAGGTCACACGGAGACCCGGAGATTCCCACTCGACGTGTTTTTTTGGTCTGAAATGTCACCCACACAATGATAAAAAAGGTCCTGGTTCTTCCATTAAGCACTGGCAGTATGAATGCAATAGCTATGCAATCATCTCGCACTAACCTACGGAAGAAATTCGAGCGCTAAACGGAGCCAAAATAAAAAAATAGACGAAAATAGTTCGATGCGAATTGACGCGAAAATAGTTCCGTAGACAAGAAAACCCCTAGCGCGAGATTTCATTGCATTTCATTGCGCGAAGAGTACGGAGAATCATCAGCGCAAGCAGGATTCCGTACTGATGGCTACACGAAATGTTTCAATGTATGTGTGGCGTAACGCCGCCTAGTTTTGTCCTAGCTCGTGTCCAGGACCGCGATCGTTACTTTCCTCATTTCAAATTTGAAGGAATAGATATTGAAATCACAGCAACTAATCATCAAAATATCTATTTCTCTTTACTCTCGCTCTACGCTCTCAACTACGCTCTTAAAAATGGTACCAAATGTAGATGTGAGCGTTGTTATGAAGTTGTTTGGTATGTTAATTGCCAAAATGGATTAATATGCGATGCGCACAAGGATGAGCAATATAATTTCGTGCAAGGGGTTTTCTTGTCTGCGGAACTATTTCCACGTGAAGAATCTGAGCGCCATTTTTTATTTTGGCTCCGTTTAGCGCTCGATTTTCTTCCGTAGGTCAATGTAAATATGATAGCTCTCTCATATTCCTTGCGCTGGACCTAGAACTTTTTTAATCATTGTGTGCATAACATTTTAATCCAAAGAAAACGTCACATAGGAATCTCCGGTCCTCCGTGTGACCTCTCCCCATGTCATCGCCTATTTATTTTCAAATACAAAATCAAAATGAATAAACTAATTGCATTTCAAAAAAATAATCATATGTAATTAGGTCCTAATTGAAACGACGGCATAGGCGCAAAATTACAAATAATTACGTTGATTAGCATCTCTATGAAGTAACATTAAGCTTAAAACCACACCTTTCAGTTAATTTGATCCGATTGTTACGTTGATAAAAATGTAACCCTTTCGTTCATATTTACCGGGCAGGGCAGCTTGCTCTTTGACCTTTATTTCCTGCCCTGCGTTCTCATGCATGAAACTAATCAGTGAAATCGAGAAGATCCTTTCAGATGTATCCATGTGAAGGCAACCGGCACAGATCGTTGCACGTTTCATGATTGATTGATTTCCATCCCCGCCCACTGTTGCATTACGGGCGTGCGTCGAGCGCAACAGCACTCAGTGCAATTGCACCTACGTACGACCATTAATCGTGCCTGCTAAACGGCAAATCAATGTAATAATGTGATTGAATTGATAGATCGATGCCCCGATGCCAATCAGAGTGCTTTCCATTTCGCACGAGCAACGGAGAATGGATTCGCTTGCTCGGGGTTTCAATTAGGAAAATGGAATATAACGTCACTAGGTGAGCAGCGGCCATGATCCGTTTCCGTTTTCGCTCGGAACGATTGGCCATCGGTGGGCAGCTTTTAAGGTGAATTCTTGGAAGGGAAGACAATTTACAATGGAAAATATTACTAATATCCAGCGCTGAGCTAAGAGCAAGAGAATAATGGCAGAATACCAGACAATTGATTTAATTTACAAACTGGCAGGAAGGTAGAACAGTCACCAAGCTGCATGCGCCACTAGAAGTAATTGAAATTCCATCAAGAAAAATGCGGATCGCTTACGAATACGGCAAAAACTAAAATCTAGTTAACTTACTTTTATAGCACTCAGATGTCCATATATTTCCTCTCTAGCTTAATCCAACTATTGGCTTTTTTGCGTGATCCATATTTTTTTGGTGTTGATCACACAATCAGAAATCATGTCGGTTGAATTATTCCCAAAAAAAAAACAAAACAAAAAACAAAACGAAACAAACAATAAAACACCCTCATTGCATTCGACACGTATCAACAATGTATTATTTTTTCATTTCCAGGCAAATCCGAAATCATTCTTGTCGTAGTGTGAGTGTGTGTGTATGTGTGGGATTTTGTTCATTCTCTTTAAGAACCTGTTTTAAAATGGAAAAATCACAGACTAATGGATCTGGGAGTGTTTGTGTGGTGGTGTGAGTGGTGTCTTGAAAGTTAGTTCCCTCGTTGATGCAATTGTCGCACAGGATTGCAATGCAAGAATCGTCTGCCTTATCCATGCGATACGCTAGGGAGAAGATGAATGGAATGGAACGTAAGAAAGATAGACAGTGAGCGCAATGTTATCCACTCACCCAGAAACTGCTGATTGACGTTAACTGCCAAAAGTGTGCGCGGATGCATTTTATTTGTGACATTCACCCCTTTTACTCGCTGACACCGAACACCGCACCAGGCCACATAAGCCAATAAGAACAATGGAACTGTCGAGAGAGAGAGAGTGTGTGTGTGTGTGTTTTTTGCTGTTGGTTCTATTCCAGCATCGTTAATATCAATTATGGAACGTTCTCCTTTATCCGTTTTTTTCCACATTCAAAGACGAACGAAATCGAAATGCTTGGCAGTTGGCGTTTCACGCTCTGCAGCTAAATCGCCTAAAGTTATGCAATCGGCTGATCATCAGACGGGTATGCTGCACGCGTTAATAGGATTCGTTCTAGCCATTTTGAGCCAGGGAAAGGCCCCCGAACGATTTCACTATTGCCATACGCCATTTCTTAAGCCAAATGATAACGATTGCATCCGTGAGCGTTGCTCAGTATTTGACATTTCGTTTGTATTTTAGTACGGAACATTTAAAATTACTGCTCCCTAACGATAACTTCGGCTGGGCGAAACAATGCCATTCAAGCTGAAGATTATAGCGAAGCTATCGGGCGTACATCTGGGTCACTTGCCGTACCGGATGGGGAACTTGTAATCGCGTTATCACCACCGATAAACTAATTATTGCCCGTTAAACAACTTATCGGCTGGAAGTTCTGGCACATACTACGAAGATGAAGATGATGCAAAACAAAGCTGAGAGTTGAGGGATGTTGAATTCTTTCCATAACGGTAGGCAGTGTGGATATAACGTAAGGAAGTTCTCAAAATTTTACTCAAAAACAAACAGGATGACCGAACAAATAATTATGCAATTTTATACAGCTTGTTGAAGATTTTGAAGAAGAAGTAATTATTTCGTATGAATCGTTTTCTTTTTGTTCTCTTTTTCTTTCGACCTGATTTTTGTTTTTCGTTTATCCTTTCTGTTTCACTTTGCATTTGCACTGATTTCCAAAACATCTACCGATTGCTCTTCAATAAAACATACTACCGCAAAGAAGAACGCCTAAATGTATGCATTATACTTTTCAATTTCTATTAATTAAAATGAAACAAACCCCACGTCGGTCACTTGAGAAACACTTTTTCTCATTCTGCTCTTTGTCTTCAAACTGTAGAACAAAGTGTGGCTTAGACAAGCAACAAAGATCGTCGATAGTCTTAAAAAGCGAGGGAAAGTTTTATTTCTCCAAGGACACTGCAGCAAAGGACTAATAACCAATTTACCCGTCTGTGTGCGCCTCCGCTTTGGTGAACACACTTCTAATGCCTTTGCACTGTTGCATGGGACACGCGCAAACACCCTTTCAACTATCCATATGTTGAATCGTTGCTTCCCCTGTATTCCGTCCCAAATCCGTCGCGCCGAACGCCCGAAAGCGTGTGCGAAAGAAAGTCCAAAAAAGTTTCAGTTCATTAGATCTTTCGAGTGAGTTCGGTACCCGGTTTGCCGCCGTGTTGCCGCTTCCACCACGCGTGAAGATAAACAGATTGTCAACGAAGGTGAGTACATCGAAAGTTTTGCTTTTGCGGACTGTTTCTAAAAGGTTTCCGGGTGGCAAACGAAGCGTGCGGGTTGTGGATGGTAACGGCATAGTGTCACCCGGAGTTGTACGGTAGTTTTGGCACACCGGCCTTCCCCGGGGTTGTCCTCCACCGCCGCCGCTGGTGCCGGTTCGTAATGAACACATAAAGTTTACGCTCACGCCAAACCCGAAAACCAGCGACAGGTTTTGCAGCTAGCTTGGTGCAACCTCGTGCTAAAGCACACGCTCGGAAACGTATTGACCAGCAGCAACAGCAGTAGCAGCAGGTCGGGATATGTTATTTCATTAAGAAAACCACAGCAAACTTCTTTCGGTCTGGGGATTTTTTTTTTTTTTTGAGCGAAATACGAGCGACTAACGTTCAAAGCAATCGCCTGCTGGTAAAACCATTGCAAGCTGAACCTTCGGGTTTGAGCAGTGTGTGTGTGTGTGCGAAAGTTAAGCAAATGGTCTGAATGTGCACGATGTGTTTTGGGGTTGAGAGCTGTTTTTTTTTTTTTTGGTTTCTCCACCTCCCCACATTCACCCACTTGTCGATGTTCGTCTCACATACACAATTGGTTTGGTTTTACAGCGGGCACCAACGGATGAAGGGGCCACTGTTTACGTTTGCTGTTGCTGCAACGCTGCCGAAGCGTGCAGTGTGAAGCGGAAAAGGATTTTCCAGCAAAGCACCAGAACAGTCCTTGGTGGGAGGAGTGGGGGAGGTGGCGGTAAGGCAGGGGGAAATTGTTTCACTCTGCCTGGGACATAAAGTTTACCTTAATTTCGCTAAAGTACTCCGAGAAAATTAGTTACGAAAACCAACCGAAACTGGTTGGTCGAAGCGGCGGCAAACATGCTGCTGCTGCTGCTGCTTGGAACGAACAAACAAGTGCCGCCCCGTTCTCGAGTGGGTGGCTGAGGTATGGGTGTAAATTGTTCCGATGCCCGTTACTGCCTGGAAGCAGGAAGTTCAAATCACTTTCCAAACTGCTTAGAACACTGGTTAACCTTTAACATCTTTTAAAATCATATAGACACACCCACACAAACAGAGCACGGAGTATGCTACGTTGCACTTATAAGAATATGTACATAGCAGCACGAGTTAAACCCTTGCGTGTCATATCGTCAGCTGGGTTGTTCGAAACGGCATTAGGTAAGTAATTAATAATACACAAAATCGATTTACCGAAATTATTATAAAAAAACCTATGAAACGAAAAAAGAAATTTTCAGATCAGCCTTAAAGTATGCAAAGCTCAAAACAGTGCCCTAAACTTAAATAAAAAGAAATATTTAAACCGGCGATGTTCTGCCGGTATCTAATAAAACTTAATGTGGAAGTATGAGTTCAGCTACTGGCACAAAGTTTCCAATAACTGCACAGGCTGGAATTGAAAGGCTTCCAGTGCTACAATCATTAACTCATCGAGGGCCTTCTCGAAATATTTTAAATTCAAACGAAAAGGGAAAGATAGAAATACAATATTTTCGTTTCCATTTAATGTAATTATACATTCGATTTAATTCGAAGTATATGAGCATTATAGTTCAGCTTAACCAAACATTAATGTAGCTGCCATTTTTTAATTGATTACAGATTTTTATTTCCGATGAACAGATGTAATGAATACGCCTGGCTTGAATTATGAATAGGTAGCAAAAGGACTTTTAATGAGAATTGTTCATCCGTATTGCATACATTTAGGCGAATATCCCATTCTGCAACAAACACATGCCAAGTTGTACATGTGCAGATGTAAAGGGTTTACATTGGATTGCAGCAAAGATGCACTACCCTCCCCCCAACCCTTCCCCCCTCCCCATGCTTTCTTTCAACAACCCATTTTCCCTCACCGTTCAACAACCAAACCCAAGCCACCATCATTCAATCACCTCGTTCGTGGCTTTGGTAGATTGTTTTTATTATATCTTTTCTTTTCTCACCAAGTCACCCACACTATTTGCCACTGCGCACAATGTCGCTACGGTCAACAGATAGCTGCACCGAGTCGAATGCTAATGTCGTTTGCTCCGGTACTCCCAGAACTCACCCGACGCTTTCGCCCGAAGTAACCTTTGGCATTACTATGCATTCGCCTAATGAAGAAAATTCGAATTCATGCACTGTTTACGGTACAGATTGCAGGAGTAATTTAATTAAAACTAAATAACTATATCAAACCGACGGTCCGCACTGTGCTCGGCTCGGGCGTGCATGAGAAGTACGCTGGTGCATTTCTTATTATTTGCCCTTTCCTTTGGATCCGGCCGGTTGAGCCCGGTTGTCCCCGGGGTGTGCATCCCTAATCCGAACGAGATGGTTTTCAGCTTGGACAATATGTTGGAAGCAGGAAAGCGCTTGGCTGGGTTAGGTAATTTTTAATGTTAATTTTATGAAGGTCACTGGTAAGAAGATGTCTTGGGAAATAGAGGAAGATAATGAATAAAAATGCATCAAAGGAAATGTTATTCATTCATCGCTATAGAATAATGATTTGCTTAAAGTTTATGTATATTACAAACAAGTAAACTCATTATCTAAGTGTTTAACATTGTAATGTCCGTTAAAGACCATTAGCTCATCCTTAGTGGCACACATTCAAGATTGGTGTGTCAAACTTTAATGTCACATTTTTCCCAAAGTTTTCACTTCAGCTCAGAGTGGCCTGCAGCTCGGCATAAGTTTTCTACCCATACGGGATACGAGAGATAAGCGAAAGTTATTCTGCAAAACTTCACGTTCTACAAACCCGCCCCCATTCATCCGATCACCCCAGGCACCAGCGTGAACCTTTCCAGATTGGTCCAGTCAGTTTCAGCAAAACCGAGCGCAAATCACTACCCCTTGCAAACGAGTTAATGAACTATCCACGCGTCGACCTCCGGGTTGTGGGCTTATGATGAGGGTTTTCGTGATTGTCACGTTAGCCGCAGCGATGGTGTAAGCAGCCCACAGTCCGGTTTTCAATTCCCCGAAGGAATTGTCCCATCGCAACGGCTGTATGTGGAAAATCATTCCAGCATCCAGTTTTGAGTGTTGGACAGGAGCGAAAAGAAAAAATAGAATACACAAAGCTGATCTGCTCGTACTACTCGCAAAAGACGTGTCTGGAGTGAAGGAGGGGTAAACGGGTCGGGAAAGAGGTAACGGAATTTACAGCACTAAACCGTGAACGTGCAAAAGCCACAAAATGAACCATACGAACCTGATCCTCGCTTTTTCCAATTTGCAGAACCTCCGAAACATCCAAGGCGAACATCGGTGGTCGAGCGAGACGAAAGCTAAATCCTTCCTTGGCTGGTTTTTCCGAAGCCTCACGTCACCGTTAGTCAACACATGTACACAGCCACATAAGCTGTGTTAGGGGGTGGGTGGGTGTGGGTGTGTATGTGTGTGGGATCTCAGTAATTGAGCGCGTGAAGCAGGCGAAGCTGACGGGTGGACTCGCTGTGAGTGGATTTGGTCCAAAAACCCCAGTCCCCAGTCCCGGGTATATTGCCGCTGGTGAGGGATCTGTTACTACTAGTGACGTGATTGGGCGAGAAACCCACCCCTGGTTTGGGGGTCTGTGTTTGATTGATTGTTCGTCCAATGTGAAGAAGCTGTGGCGCTGGCGGAATGCAGGAGACGGCGGCAAGATGGTCCAAATTTCCCTCGGTGAGGGCTCGGTCGTAAAACACCGAGATTTTCCACCCCTGGAGCGCGTTGAAGATTCTCAACCGTTTCATCTCCCTTTCTTATCCTCAGCAGCGGACGGTTGTAGAACGTGCTTAGTAGCAGAGCTATAAAGCCGAAGTAGGTGAATGTTTTTGGAACAGTTTCCAACAGCTTTAGCAACACCGGTGGCAGTTTGGCAGATTCTGTGTGCTGGTGTACTGCACCGCTCACACACGCACAAACACACATTAAGTGCACATCATCGTGTGTAGAATAAAGTGTAAAAGAATTGATTCCTGGTAGTTCTTTCGGGTAGTAACCAGATTTTGCATGTGAGAAAACTCTTGCTGCTGTAAAATAATCTATACAAAAATGAATGTGTGGGTATTTTTGGAAAATTCCTTACAAAAAGCATCGAGAATAACGACATCGCAGTAACTGATTGGTCATTGCATCGATAGCGTTGGGAAAGGTAGATATTATAAATAACAGCAGCAATAGAACATGACAGGTCCGACCTGTTCGAGAGTCAGAACTCTAACTAGTTGAGCTTCGCGCGCGGATAAGTGTAGTGAACCTAAATTGGAAATAAAATTATATTTGTTATTATCTTTGTACACTACAAAGCATAACTTGTATACATATACAGGCGCTTTCTGATATAATATAAACGAACAACACAA
>KI423470.1:3771-25986 GCA_000473375.1 Anopheles culicifacies
AATTCAACGAATTAAAATTCAGACTTAAATTCAATTGAACCGTAATAGTACCTCCTTCATTTTTACCAGAAATAAATTACCAAACAATAGAATCTTTTTATAACCAAAAAATTAACCGAATAAATGAAGGAATTGGTATTTTGTCGAATTAAGAGTAAATATCCTCTTCTTTTTGCTCGGCGTAACGAGCTATTCGGTGATACCGGCCATATTATAGCTTACTAAGGATTATTATTACTTCGTAGCTGGATAGTCAAGTCTCAACGAGGAAATGGTCCAGATGAGACTTTAATCCCTGTCCTACCGTTCGAAGACTAGCAAAAGCTTTTGCATATTATATCATATTTAATATAATTTATATGCTCATTTTAGGCTGCACTAGAATTCATATTGGAACCATGACACGTTGATGGAGCATCTAACTTTCTTTCTCTTACTTCACATTAATGACCGTTTGTCTCTGTATTGCAAATACTTTGAAAATACTATGAAAATACATAGCTATCATTGCGAACTATAAAAAAACTACTACAAAATTATACATATTCAAAGTTTTTTGTAAAAAAATAAAATACCCATCCTTAAAGCAAGAGCTGTTTCCTCAAGTAGACACGTCCAACCGATAATATACCAAATTTTCCTGCATGTTCAACGATGCCCCTACAAGAATCTTGGAGCAGTAGTCAAACTTTGGCAAGGCTAAAGTTACACTTTACAACTTGCAAGTGAAAAGTATGATAAGCTCTTAGACATTCTTTGCCAATTTAATCAACTCCATCCCATGCCATGACACAATACCATCCCATGTTCGACATCACATGGCAGCTACACGATGCCATACTTTCTTGCCAGTTGCCTTCAATTGGAAGATTCAACGACGCCCCGCTGGTCTGCCCTCGCCGTGCAAACACTACCGGTGTTTCACGAAGCATATTTTATCTCGATTTATCTAATAATTTCAATTTTCAACGTATTCGTATTCATTCGTACGAATGATTGAAAGCATGCTGGCACCCTACGATTCGGTGGCGTAGTCGGTGCTGTTTCCGGTTACCACCAACCAACCAACCACCGTACCATCTGCCTCTTGGTTAGACTGTTAGCTCGGTCCGGAGCTGCCGGTTCTTGGATTTGGGAAAAATCGTACAACTTTCGATTCGAATGTACCATAATGCCAGATCTGATAGCGTTCTTACATTCCATTAATCCACCACACTGAGCAGCAACGGCAAGCGGGATGAGTGGGTTTTTTCGCAACAGCTTCCCCACCGTCACACTTGCTTCTGCACCATCATGTACCGTAACATCGTTTGCCGTTTGAGTTTGTAAAGAACGTGCACCCGAAATAGCGCTGGTTCTGGGCGTTGGCTACCACCAACCAGCCCTTATCAAACGATGTGTCCACGGTCGGGTCTGTTGGGTGTTCGCACCGAATCGGAATGGCAACTGTTTCAAACCGTCTGTCGAATCGCTTCCATCGCACTACAACATGGGAATTTTACTACACCAACAAATGGTACGTACGCAGCGTGAGACAAGTAATGGGGAAGAGCATCTCCCTCCGACGTACCGAGGTTCGCGTGAACAGACCGATGTGCAAAATATGCTCCCGAAGGTGCCAGCGATGGAGGAGGTTTCATGCAATCAAATTTGTAAATTGAAAAATAACAACATTTTGATTTAGCCAAAATCTAATAGACTTCTGTGTGCGCACAGCTTGTGTTAGCCTGGCGGGCGTATATAAAAGCGAGGTGGTTTGATCGTACCACCAGCAAGATGGCCATGGTTGGGAACACCGACAAAGACAACTTTGGTTCTCTACGGCTAGGAACCAGCAGTGTTGTGATTTACACTTGGGATACGCCATCGTTTGGTCAACTTGTCGCATCTTTTTTCTAGCTTTTGGGAACTAGTTCGTATTTTTAGGCGTCTCAAAATGAAATAAAAGAAAGTTAATACACTATTTTCATAAAAAACAAACACATATAAGAAACATGAAAGTGACATTTGATTAATAAAATTTTGAAATGTGTATAACTTTTGGTTCTTGGCTTGAAGTATTTGAACACAGTTGTTTTTGAAGATTTTTCAACAGAAAATCTACTAAATTATTCTAAAAGTTTTTTTTTCAATAATATCTAAAAAATGTTATATTACAAAAAAAATTAAACTAAATGAACTAATAATTTCTTTTCTTTAAAATAGTAAGGCAATATTTTATATTAAACTCAACAAAAATTTAATAGAAGTTATAGGATTGATAATGAGTATCTCCAGACGTTCCATACAATGATTAACGGTATTGGCTAGGAATTTGAATTAAAAACAAACACAGTAAGACAAGCAAGCAGAAGTGAAACGTCACTCGCGAAGTCAACTCGTGGTTGTCAACTTACGTAGTAAACTTTAGACAATAAATCAATATAAAATATTTACTGTAGGACGAAAATTGTTATTTTTTAATTAAACAATTGTTTTTTTTTTATTATAAAACCACGTTTATTGACATGTAAAACTTAAATTAGTAGGCGACAGCGTACAAATAGTAATAATAACATTTACACACATGGAATGACGTAGAACTCCGAAGAACAATCGAAAATAAAAGGTTTAGAAGCTACAGAATATATCACGTCGATAGAAGTAGTAAATTACAACCAATTTGAGTTTAAAGTTGGAAAAAATATCGAAGTTCTATTCTTTAGCTTTAATGCATAATTTAAAAAATTACGCTTGTCAATAGTAGCTTACAATTTTACATAATAATTTCAACAATAATTATTTTTACCTTCACAAACACTGCAACACATATCCGCCAAGCATCGTTTACTAATTTTAATTAAAAACTAAATTGGACCACTCTCAACCACTTTCCCGCCACGCAACTGACATTTCACAAATTGAATTTTCAAATACGTCAAATTATTGATGGTTACCGTTGCCATGCGAAACGGCATACGCTACTGCTGTAACCTTATGTTCGCTTCGTTCGGTTTTATTAAATCACTGCAGTGAAATTAAACTACAAAATTCCCGCTGGTTTCGCCCGTCCAAGTTGAGCCTCTGCCCCCCTCCGAAGGGACGATGTTTACAGCACGCCCTGTTTAACGCGTTCAGTCAGCAAAAGCTGAAACATTCCCACATCCCAAAGCTAGGAATCCTCCCTTCTGTCGATGTGTACACACATTTCGTCACATTTAGGTAATCGTCGTAAATGTTCCTACTGCTAGGATTGCCCCACCCACTATGGGGAGCACTAAAGAACAACAGTGCTTTTCGGTGCAAGTGCGTAACGACGGTGGGTGATGACAATCCTGGGACAATCATGACAGCAGCCCGGTCCAAGTGGCAGGCAGGGAAGGCAATTTGGTGGTGGTGGTGGTGAGGAAGATGATGGCTCACTTGAATATGTATGTACACACATTAAACCACTCGAAAATGCTCGGTCGTAAAATGGTCGGTGCGTTTGCCACCTCCCGCTGCACACGTGTCGAGTGGTACCAATCCGGCACAAGTGTGTGGTGACTGGTGGTGCAAAAGATAGCTTCTTCACACATTTGCATTTGCACGGATGAGTGACAGCAACACGCCCGGCTCATTTTCTGCCGAACAGTGGAAGCGGTAACTCCAAACCGAAACCGTCTCAACCTCGGATGGTGGTGGGAAGAAGGCAAACAGAAAATGGGAGAAGCAAAATAAAGAAGCTCCCTGCAGGAATGGGACCATTTCCATTATCATGCCACTGTTGATGCGCCCGATAATGATGCTGCTGACGGTTGGGATGGTTGGCGCTGATGGCTGGGTGGTATAAACCCGAAGCAAAGTATAATCCTGCTCATAACTGGTTGAGCGTACTGTCGATTGTCTGACGCGTATGATTTTAATGGATGTAATTTTGAACATTTCCCAGTGCCGAGTGTTATCGAGGACGGCATATCTTCGGGTGACAGTTTTGGGGCCACTCACATGGCAGCTGAAGAGGCGCACGAATGAGCCACCTATACGAACGCTTTATTGACAGTTGAAAAGGAGTCGGTCGGGTGGTTTAAGTGAGCTTGTTTACCTTTGAAATGGAATGTTTGAATACGTTTGACTTTTTCCCAACACCGGTTCAGCAGTTTGTTTACCGATATTTCTGTGCCATCGCTTTAAATGACATCTTCAACCATATGGAGAAATACCCTTGTCGATTGGGGGGTTTTTTTATCACTTTCTTTGTTCCACATGCCAATCAATTTTTGTTTCTGCTCAGAATGAACAGAAATCACACTCAAATCGGTTTCTAGTTGTCCCAACCGTCAGCGGACACCGTACAGAAAATGTATATGGATTGGGTAGGTTTTTAAGCGAACGACGTCGCATTATTCTTCACAGCCAATGTTCTCAATCGTTCGCCCACTTTTTTGTGTGCTGAGGAAACAATTGAAAACCGTGTGTATGAATAACCTCATCATCCACGTGTCTGTATGTAGCGCCATTACCGCAACACGAACTAACACACGACACTTTCCGATCTAGTAGACACATTGTTCTTTGAGCCCAGCTGTCATCTGGTCCGTATTTTGACAATACGCAACCGTCGATTCGTGCTGTCGGTTAGTTGCCGTTCGATGTTTGGCTGTCATGCCGTTTTGAAGATACTAAAATATGCCTTTTGTCCATCTCGTATCTCGCATACACTTTTCACGGGCTATGTTTTTCATTGTTTTCGTCCCCTTCAACTCAACATTAGAGCGTGCCCGGTAGCGGTTACGTTACGATTTGTGTATTCCAATGGCAATCGTAAGGAATTAGCTTGTGCCTTCGCTATCGCACACTCTTATCGAAACCGACAAATCGGAACATACAACTTCACTCCAAGCGTTACGCACACTTCCCATTTCACATGAACAAATCAACAAACTTTCATAAATCGTACACCGGCGCCGGACCCGTACAATGAAGGGAATACGCTTCTCTACGGCACGTACTTTTCCTTACCAGGGGTTTCTTTCGCTTGATTGAGACACTTTCCACGATTCGTTTTTGTGTTTTTTGGTTTTTCTTTTTTCCTTTGCTATATTATTGCTATCGTACACTTCAACTCGCCTCCAAATTTGTTCTAATCTCACCATTTCTCGTACTTTTTGCATGGCCACAACCTGAACCCGTGCTGGAAATGAAAAAAACAACCCCCAAACCCAACGGTACAGATATTACTACGATAAGAACATTATGACGAAGGTGCACGGCAAACGATACGCCTACAAGTTCGACTTCCAGGGTTTGGCGGCCGCGACCCAGCCCCAGACGGATCCGACCTACAAGTACCAGAGCGACCTGTTCATGTCGCCGTACCATCACGGGGCCAAGCTGAGCTCGTTCATGAGCCCCCATCACAGCATGACGTCATCTTCCGGTAAGTTTTCGAACGCAAGCGTAAAGAACGAAGGGGAAGGAAGCAAGAGTATGAGGCAGGTTGAAGGTTTAGTTTCGTACGGGTAGATTATCGAGAAAGGAAATCGAGCTCTCAGGACACTCCAAGTTTATGGCGTCCTATAACGCGCGCGTGTGTGGGTGTGTGAGGAGGTCTTTTTAAGGACGCTTTTTCAGACGCCTCCGTACGAAATCTAATCGCCATTTCGCACTCAACCGTTTAAAGATATTTCCTTTCCCAATTTGGCTTATCGCCCGTGAACGTTACGGCGGCGGTATAAAAATAGCGTAACGACTGTTTTGGCTGTGGAAGGCATCGAAATATGGTTGTCTATCCAAATTTACGAGCGATAAACCTACCGCTTGGATGGAAAATGGAAATAATCGGTTTTTAGTACAATCAGTTGCGTTTGTACTAAAAGCGAATTACTCGCACAATTTTCGTTGTCTATTGCATGAAATAGTAACTTTTTCTGTTGTAATACAGTTTGTGAACATATTTTGGAACTTTCTATTATCTAACTTCCTTAAAATAAACTTTGAAGTATTTATTTAGTACTAAAATTTAAGAATATGATATCATGCATATTCCAATCCAAATCTTCATCCAACGCTCTTTTATCACTTTATGGTCAATATTAAACGAGCGTTAAAGATAGTTTTTGCTGTTTAACATAAAAAAGCCAAAACTCTCTCTAAAACGAATTTCTCAAGTGGTCTCTCCAGCCATAGCACATTGCTGTTATGCTTTCGCTTTTTGTTTGCGGTTCTGCTTTGCAGCGGAAAAAAACGAAACGAAACGATAAATCAATGTTCTATTTTCCATCGATTTTACAACACGCTTGCGTTTTAAGGATGCCCTCCTATAACACCCACACCGATGTGCGTAACCGAAGACTCTACTCGGGCGCGCGCTTGTTGTGGTAGTGTACGGAACCGACGGGCTTTCCATTATCGGCACCATCTTGTACGTAGAAGCAGCGTAGTGTGGCAAACAGTCGTAGGATCCCAGCGTCGGTGGTGGAGTTTCCTTGAAATGCTAGCTTGCAAACAGTCGGCCCACTCCCTGGCCGTACGTGTGTATGCACACAGGCTCATGCGCATGTTGCAGTAACAGCCACCAAGCGTCTCCATCGTATCCGTGCCAGGCCGCGTGTCAGTCTATCGCACTCACTCTGTCTCATCTCCGATCTGCTCGTACCGGAACGGATGTTTCCCTCTTCCTTCTAGTGTAGTGCTATCCTGCTCGGTACGGGCGTGATTAACTCAGTAGGAAGGATGTACAGACATGAAAATACACTCACACACACATCTACCAAGAAGGTTAGATGGAAAATGGCGTATAAAAAAAACGGGGGGACAAAAAAAAGGAAACTATCGCCGGCGCAGGCGGAAAAACTCAAGTATCATCCTTTCCGCCCTTGTGTAGCGCCAATACCATCATATTCTTCACTTCCTACGAGAAATCCGCCCCGTATCCGTTTGCCGTGTCACACCAGCAACACACACGCGCGTTTCGGATACGCTGGAACCGAAGAAGAAGGATGACTTTTTCTCTTACGCTCCCGTTGTTACACTGCTTGCGTGCGCTTTGCCAACGCCAACCACATCCGTACGGCGGTGGCAAAAAGGAAAGGCAAATGGCCACCGAAACCTCCCCCATCTCATGCCCGGTGACCGACCCCGGAAGGCAAAAATACCCGGTGGAAGTGAAACCGTTCTTTTGGTCTAATTTCTGTTTCCCTAACTAGTTCCGTTACGGAACGGCTTGTTTGTTAGAGGCTTCCGAGCGGACTTTTCGCTTTCTCTCTCTCTCTCTCTCTCTCTCTCTATTTTACACCTTTCACTTCATCACCGGGTATTTTAGGGCCTGAAATTGACGAGCCAGTTTTTTTGTTCTCCTTCACTTTACGTGAAGGTGAAAATTAAAGGAGTTTGTTTTCGTGAATGTGTCTGCGCCAGAGCTTAAAGGCTGGGTGTGATGGTCGTTTTTTTTTCTTAGCTTTGTTGTCTCAAGAACTATATTTCCCACTTGCAAATGACCTTAAAGCGAACAAAGTTCGAACCGTTGGATTGGAATCATAAAGCAACGGAATCAACAGTGGCGGCAATGAGAGCGGCGACTAATTGTTTTACGGAGTTTATACAATTAAACACCCCAAACACTGCGATGAACTGGTTTTCCAATTAGCTCGGCAGTCAATCATAAATGGCAATTAATTATTTTAATTGAAAGCACTGCTAATTTCAATAGAATTCAATTAAATCCTGTTGCACCATTCATTCAGCAAAACTAAAGCTCGACATCCTGGTCACGGCACCAAACGGCCTTTATCTTATTAAGAGACTCCTTTTTAATAATATTAAACTCATCAATGTTTTCTTTTCTTTTTCATCTTACCCATAAACCAGCCTCCATCTTTCCATCGGCCGCCTCGTGGGGTAACTGGGGCAGTCCAGCTACGAACCTCTACCCATCGCACACGATGAGCCACGTGACGCCCTCCCATGTTGCGCCACATCTGGGCTCGTATCCGCACTACGCATGACCAACGCCTACGACCACGTCCTCCAGCCACCATCATCACCACCACGCACAGGTCGACAATTTCGATCTGTACAAGAAGCTAACGCCGTACGAATAATAGCATCCGCTAATCCCGCAGCAGCAGCACCACCACCATCATCACCAGCAACATCAGCAACATCCGCCACCGTTGCAACACCAGCAGCTGCATCCACATCATCCGGAGCTTTTCTATCAGCCCGAGCTGGCCGGATTTCCTCGGAAGCAGCTACCGGGTGGTCAGTTGCATCAGCTGACCGCCTCGAGCCCGCTGGTACCGGGGCCCGCATCCGATGTACTGCTACTGCGGACGGCTCCACGTACGGTGGAAGATGACGGTGACGGTGGACCGGTCGGTATGTTTCGTGGCACTGCGACAACCATTGACCCAACCGTAACGACTACCAGTAACGCTACAACCACTATTGCTACTATCAATACTACCCAGTTAGATAAATGTATTTTAGACTATCTAAGAAATGTCTCAACTTTTAAATGAAGCGCAACGTGAATGAAGGTAACGTGGAGAAAGAAGGAAGGTGATTTGTTTCGTTTCGAGTGGACGGGGACCTTCGGGAGACGATCTCCGGGGTATATTTTTAAACAAAGCAACAAAACAGAAAAACAAACTCAAACAACCGATCAGTGTATAATTAGCAATATGCTTGCTGTAATGTAACGCTGGAACGATCCTCCACCACATGCTGGCGAACCGTTCCCGGCACAAAGGCAAGCGCATACGTACGTTACATAGATAAACTAAATGCGCCGAAAAAGAAGCCAGTCGGCTGTGACGGCTTGCAAGATCGAAGGGTTTTCGTTTTTTCGAGAACGAAACGCATCGATCATTAGTTACCTTTGTGCGAAGTATTTAAGAAAGCCCCTTCCCGTTAGATGTAAGGCTCAACGTTATGCTAAGTTATGGTAAGAGACTATATAAACGAACAACAAACTATTCTCGCTAAAACAGTTCCCACCAGAAGAGAAAAATCGATCTAAACACCGGTTCCGCAATCGGGTGTTTTCTTCATATTTTCCCTCCTCCTTGTTTCCGTTGATCGGTATTGTTGTACATAGGAACGGTATAAAGTATTATAAGTGCTTTATTTATTTATGATTGAACTTGTTTCAGCTGGCTGGAAGGCCGAAGTTAAAAGTGAAAGAGGGAGAAGAGATAAAATGTAATCAACCCGAAGTAAAACCAAAAAAACACATGATCGAAGTAACCAATCTAGTCTTCTATCAAAGCAAGCGTTTGCCGGTGAGTGAAAGGATCTTTGGCTAAGAAAAAACCAGATTTCTATTGTTCTAATAGTTTATAATGATCACTCGAAAAACAAAACACAGACAGACTAATATTAAAAATCGAATCATAAAACATAACAAAACCACTTTTTAAAAGCCACTTTTGATGGGAAAGTAGAGATGGGAAGGAAGAAAAAACCACTACCAACCGATCCTAAATGTATGCAATACGCTACACAAAATGCGATCACGCACCCAAAAAGACGGGGCAAAAAGCGGGGAGACAGACGAGCGTGCGTTAGAAAATGGGGAGTCGCAAAACAAAAGCAAATATTTATACATATAAAGACTGTGATAGTTAACGACACTTGTTACAATTTTGTTTCTTGCAAACAACCTTTTACTCGATGAGCATGTGGATAAATCTCGCACATGTAACGGCTGTAACGCTGGGATGTAACGGACACACGCGCTGCAGCTCGATTGCGTTGGGTTGCGAATTTTCTCTGTTTGTCTGTACTTTCAGTTGTGCTTTCGGCTGTGGACGCAAACACTGTTTGGCAGCAAGTGCAGCCGTGCATTGTCCAAAGAGAAAGAAATTATTTCGAACAAAAGACAAAACACAAAAACCGAGAGGGATTTAAAGTATATGTATATGAATGTGTGTAAATAATCTATGTACCGTAACTTATCGATGTGTATATTTGCTCTAGTCAAAAGGGAGAGAGAGAGGAGTGTGTATTATTATTGTATTGTAACAGTAGCCGATATTGTCTGGTAATACGCGTGTAACTTTATTGATCGTTCCTCCCCACCCCTGGACGGACGGAAGGGACGATGCATTGGAGATGGATCTTTTTACGCGAGTGGAAAACCGAATGCTCTAGTCATGAAAGCAATCTGTGCCGCGTTGCGGACTACACGCGTTGTTTGTCAACTTTGGAGGCACAACGTTAAAAATCAAACTCAAATAACCACAACGTAACGATCATTCGACAGTTGCATCTGGTTGTAACCACCTTTTTGTACATAAGCATAACAAGCTCACACACCTTTCGGCCATGATTGATCGTGCTCGTTACAACAAAGCGGTATCGATATCGTACGTAAATGTGCGTTTGTTTGGAAACATATATGGATGTGTTTCATCCGACTACTGCAAAATGGCTGCTGAAATGACAGACATCAATTCCAACAAACCGAACACAAACGATCACCGATCACCGGTGGTTTGGCTATATAGTTGTATATCTACGATATGTATGTGTGTGTGTATCTGTCTGTCTGTGTGTGCGTGTATGTAAAATCTAAGTTCAATCATTGTCTTCATACTCAACCGGCAACCAAATACCAAATGGACACATTGTACATTGATTCCGATCGACTTTCGCGGTGAGTCGAGCAAAACAAACCAAAAAAAAAGAATAACTGAATTAATAAAATTCGTATAAATGTTTCAAAAATCTACCATTAAAACTAGTTGTTCGGGTGAATCTGTCTCACGGGTTCTAATGGAAAGAAAGGCTCTGAAACTCTACTGTGAAGATAAATGAATCTCTTAGGTCTAATTCCCTGGCACCATAGGCTCCAGACCAGTGGCGGATTAACCTATGGGCGAAGGTGGCGGCCGCCAGGGGCCTCGTCGTTCAGCGGGGACATAATGTAAGGGGCCTCAACTACCATTCCGCTAGGGGCCTCCAAAGAGCTTGATTCGCCACTGCTGAAGACTCAAGTCTTGGTCTGCCATTCCTGGGTTCCTGATATGGGTGACTTGATATGCCCTGCAACAGGATTGTCAGTTTGGGAGAACGGACCGAATAGTATTCAAACCTAAAGTCTAGCCGTATGCAGACTGGTACCATGATCTTCTCGGTTCCAAGGTCCACTCCAATCCAAGGTCTAAATGTTGAAAGTAATTTTGTAATAGCAACCCAAATATTACTAACTTCTGATATTAAAGAACGATTAAGTAGCATTATATCATATTGACAGCCACTCTCATTTTTATATTTAAGTATTTTTATTTTACATTTTTTTTACTTTTATATATATATTAAACCATTATATTTTAGTTTTTTAAACATGTGTTATATTTAGGAAATTCAAATTTGTATAAACAAAAGATTGGCTGAGAACCTATATAGCTCCAGTAGCCACATTCGCCTCTGAGAGACGGACTCGCAATTTTTCGATGCGCTGGTCATGTCACGCGAATGACACCGGACAACCCAATCCTTAAAGTCCTATGAATCGCTCCACACGTCAAGTGGAGGGTTAATGTGTCCACTTCGAAGGTCGGGATTGACAGAAGGAGGGCTGTGAGCAATATTGTACAGTCCATCAGCAAGCCTTGAGAAAGCTTTAGGAAGCGGTTATAGCCCCCAAGAAGTAAGTGAACAGAAGTCAAGGAAGCCTTGTGCTCTTGTGGTTATAATGCACTAAAATGAAAAGATATTCGAATAACTTCGTTGGTTGACCCTGTATAGGTCTGTTTTTTGGAACTGTAAATTTTCAAGTAATTTAAACGACTTATTAAACATATTAATTTCAAATGGTTCATGATTTCATGAATCGTTGAGGATTCATGATTCTTTCATGAAACAACATAAATGATTCTTCTAAACAGATTCATTAATCACAACACTCATTCTAACCATTGTGTGGGCTTCATTTACTCTGTTCATTCGTGAGTGGTAAACTAAGCTGCAACAATCTAGAAACAAGAAGATCCCACACCATTATCAGACTGGGAGTAATTATACGCCAGAGCATTGCATATCACGTCGGGGCATATCACAAGCAAACACATGGAAATGATAATTCACTTTTACTGGCCGACATTTACACATTCCCGGGTAGCCGAAGATCACGCATCCATGATCTTCTCGTACAACCGTGCTTATCAGTTACGGTGCTCACCATCCCAAGTGTCTTCGCCCTTCGCTTTCTGCAAATGGTCACAGCTACAAAGTTGAGGAAGTTCACCCATTGAGGTCGTGATTGTGATGACCTGCTAACGGTTCCAGATGAGCCCGGTTTTCGTGTTAGGATGTGCATGACCTGACCGAGGCTCGCAGTCCCGATAGCGTAAAACCCGCCCGATAAGCGAAAGAGTGGCTTCCGAAGGCGTCAGTTACCGTCTCACGCTGCGTGCAGAAACAATTCTACCAAGAAGATGAAGTTCGTTCATATAAACGTGATCGGCTGTGTTGTACTTGCCGGGATTACTGCATCGGTGGAATGTGCAAACATTCTCGTGCTGATGAGTGTTGTGTCGCAGAGTCATTTCATATGGTATTGGGAGACATATGGAGAGAGTGAGGGACGGAGTTTTAGATGATCTAATGAGTGATCTTATTTGCTATACAGGATACGACCCATAGTGAACCGATTGGCAGAGGTCGGTCATAACGTTACAGTCCTCTCGGTCAATGTGGATACACGTGCTCCGAAAAACGTCACCTACATTCATCTGGAAAACAGTTACAACACCCTGTACGGTAATGGAACACTGGCCCGTAACGATATACTAAAGCGATCGAATGAATCACCAATGGCCGCTACCATGTCCTTTTATCGATTTGGACTACTTGGCTGTGAAGGTAGTAAATGGCGCCAACCAAAGAGGTCAATTCAAGCTGAGATGTATAAAAGCGATCGTACTTCTCTTGCAGGTGCTATATCCTCTAAAGGGCTGCAACGGTTACTGCAATACCCAGCGGACTTCCGGTTCGATCTCGTCATCTATGACTTCACCTGTGGTCCTTGTTTGCTAGGACTGGTTCACAAATTCCACTACCCACCGCTAGTCAGTGTGACCGGATTCGGAGTGCCTCAGTTTACCGAGCGTCTTGTCGGTGGACACAAAGATACCACGTACATACCTCACTTCACGCAGCTAACCGATGATCCGATGCCATTCACGCAACGACTCACCAACACCCTTATCCATCTGTTTGATGCTCTGTACCGTCGGTTTATCTTCCTGCCACATTTGACACGCATTGCCCAGCAAGCGTTCGACTTTCCACTGCCCGATCTATCCGAACTGGAGCAGAGGACACTTATCATGCTTACCAACTCCAACCCTGCCCTAGACCCGCCGGAAACCATGCCACCAAACGTGATCCCGGTCGGTGGACTACAAATCATCGATCCGCAACCTTTGCCACCGGAACTGCACACATTCGTGGCGAACGCTCCGAAAGGTGTCGTACTGTTCGCGATGGGAACTAACTTTAAAAGCAAAATGTTCACAACCGAACGGCAGGCAATGTTTCTGGAAGCGTTCGCCCTCTTCCCGGAGTATCACATTCTGTGGAAGTTTGATGATGATCAGCTTCCGAGACAGGCGAGTGCGAATGTGATGGTACGTCCATGGTTGCCTCAGAATGATATACTCGCCCAACCACGCCTTAAAGCGTTCATTACCCACTGCGGGCTTATGAGCACGCAGGAAGCAACGTACCACGCCGTCCCGATGATTGGCATTCCGATATACGTCGATCAGCATCTGAACCTTCACCGTACGGTACAGACAGGTGGTGGAGTTCGCCTAGACTTGGGTACTCTCACAACCGAGCGTATAGTTGCTGCTTTGAGGGAAGTACTAGAGAACGATTCCTACCAGCAGGCGATCAGCAAACGATCGGCATTGTTTCGTGATCAACCCGAAAAGCCACTCGAGCGTGCGATCTGGTGGATAGAGTGGGCACTCAGACATCCTCAGGAAGATCGACTACGTGCAAGGACGCTGGAGATGAACACATTTGTTGCCAACCGATATGATGTTGCCGGTTTTATATTACTACTTGTTGGAGGGTTGTTCGTAGCGCTGTGGAAAATGTTTTCCCAAATGTGTCATCAACCCGGCGGCAAACAAAAGGAGAAATTAAAATCACTTTAGGAATGGAAAACAGAGAGCTGATCGTAATTCAAATAAAAAGAATCGATTTAAGAATGTAATGAACTGCTCTTTTGAATTTTATTAAAGAAAATTCCTGAGACGATATCACTAGAACACTCATGTGAGCATTAAATTGGTATCTTGAATGAACTCTTGGGAAACGCGCCACAAGCAATTACTTGCGCTTCTTGCTGTCGGAGACCTGTTGCGGCTTCTTCATACATCTCTTCAATAGCAGCAGCAGCAGTATAACAGGAATCGCACCCAAAAACAGAGCCACATCCAGCAGGTACGTCTTCAGGAATCCCAACTTTAAAACCGGCGAATGAAGTTGCGTTGCATCGGGATGACGCAGTACCCATTCGATCCACCAGATAGCCCGGGCCAGTGGTTTCTCTGGCTGATCACGAAACAGTGCTGACTGGGCCGCCATATTGGTACGATATTTGGGATCCTCCAGTACGTCTATGATTGCATCCCGCAACTGTTCGGTGGTCATCGTTTGGAAGGACACACGTCTAGCCACTCCCGATCGGACGCATCGTTCCAAGTTCTGGGGAAGAATAAAACATTTTCTAATTACTCACACACTACACACTTAAACCAATCGCCGTCTCTTCCTTACTCTGTGCTGATCGGCTATGAACGGAATGCCCACGATCGGTACACCGTACCAGGTGGCCTCGTGCGTACTGAGCAATCCTGCGTGTGTGATGAAGGCTTTCATTTTCGGATGCGCTAGCAGATCGTTCTGTGGCATCCACGGTCGTACGATCACATTTTTCGGCAGTGGAATCGTTAGGTCCGTTTCAAACTTCCAAAGGAAATTATAGTCGGGCAGCTGGCGTAACGCGTCGATGATCATGCGCTGTCGCGTACTGTCGAGCTGATCACTGCGGACGTTTGTACCGAGCGAAAACAGAACGGCTCCTTTCCGGCCTGCATTTACGTACTGCTCCAGATCGGCCGGTAGCGGGGCAGGATCACGTATCTGTAGACCACCGACCGGGATCAGGTTCGGTGGAGAAGATTCAGGGAAATCGATCGAGTAGTGTGCATTCACCAGCATAAGCTTCGAACGTTGGTGCAGCTCGGGAGCATAGGGCAGATCGTCGTAGCGGAAGTATTCTCGCATCATCGCATCGATGCGTGGGTTGGAAATGTAGTTACGGTAGCTTGAAGAACATCCCCGAAACATTAAACACAGAAGTTGCCTTACAATATATCCCATACTCACAACATATCCGTCAGGTGGAGCAGAGTGTTATGAACACGCTGGAAGAAGCTCATGTCGGTGCCGTAGCTGAGCGAATAGAATGGCACGTACGAGTAGAACTTATGTCCACCGATCACCTCCGTCGAGTAGGGAGGATTGTTGAACGCGGTCACACTAACCAACGGTGGATACTGGAACTTGTGCAGCAGTCCAAGCAAGCACGGTCCACAAGTAAAATCGTGCAGTACCAGATCGAACTGAAAGCTATCCGGGTAGTTCATCAGCAACTGTAATCCTTTCGATTTTAGTGTTCCTGCAATGAAGATGCGAAGATTAGAGGACACAATGGCTGGGATATGTATGTACACGTCTCTCACCTGCACACTCGTGCACTACAAAGTCTCGATAAAAAGAGATGACACTTTTGAAGAGGTTTTCATTCGCCATCTCCAACAGATCGATCGAGTCTGGGCCGTTATAGAGCGTGGGATAGATTTCCTCCAGATGTACGTAGTGGACGTTGGGTGGTTGGTTCTTTTCGATATCTGCTGAGAGGATGGTGAGGTTGTGTCCTTGACGGGCAAGCCCGTCCATAATAGCTCGATTCCTACGGTAAGATGTGTACACACAATTAAAGATCCGTTTGATGATCTATCCTCATCTACCTACCATATGTGATGACTGGGGCTGGCAACTCCCATCAAGCAGAGTATATTTGCTCCATGCACTGTCACGGCAAGCGACACAACGATAGCGCAGAAAGTGAAAAGCGAACACATTGCGCTACTCGACAGACAAAATCAAACTATCAGCTCACTCGGAATGGAGATGTTCCGCTAAACGAAACCAGCTGCGTCTGTCCATCGTTAGCATTGCCGCGGTCAAGTTCACCAAGACCCGCACGTTTGTACTAAATATAACTGCCCTCACTACTACCAGCGCTACTCGCACTGTAAACACAACAAACAGCCGACAGTGGCAGCGGCAGTGGTTTTGCGAACATATGATGAAAATTTATGTAATGTCTTCACGAGTGTTGGTTACGATATGCATTGGGACTCAACTAACCTAATCAGCAACATGCACACGAGGTTAAACGAACCGTTGTCCTCGAAAGCGCAACCTATCAGAGAGCAGTCGTCGTTACAATCTGCGTCACTAATCAACGCTGATGATGATCGTCAGTTTGATGGATCGTTTGTGGTGGGTAGTGCTGCTACGGTAGGAACGATTCCGGAGACCATCTTATCGTGCTGTGATAACAATCGTAATGTTCGTAGGGGGACATCCATTTATTACGCAACGACGGTAGAGGATGAAGGGATTTGCTTCCTTTCAGCGTTATTTGACGCTTTTGTTAGTAACTCAATCCTCTCTTGAGGAAATTAGTTCAACACTGTGTATGCCTCAATGTATTCCAAACAAAACACGCATATCTTAGATTTCACAGTATGTCTTTGTGTGGTCAAAATTCTCCGAGTCGCTGGAAACACCCCAGGATTGTGGGATAATGCGGGATATGTCTTCACGGTGCAATTAAATTTAGAGGTCACAGTGCTGCATAAAATTCCTTAAGAGGAGCTTTCTGCAGTCATTTTCATCTCTACGTCCAGCTTACGTTTGCTCATATGTGTTCCGTTTTGCATACATTCGGGCGTATAGCACACTGAACTGTATTAATTTTCTAAAGCCTTTTATTCTATGACTTTTCTATAAGATGTAGACGATTACTCCTCGAGAAAAACCTGGGAAGGAAGCCTCAAAGAGAAACCTAGTTCGTAGAACAGCAGAAGTAATCGTAAAGTGGCGAGGAAACTATAAGTATGAAGACCCAGGGTACAGTGGGGTGAGTGTTCCACTGCGGATGTAGTGAATGGGTATTCGTTTTGAAGAGAAAACAGGACAGGACAAGCATGCTCAAGTATTAGTCGAGCCATACATTGATAACTTCTACACTAAGTCCACAAACTACGTTATTCCACGATTAAAGATTAAAGAAAAGGTATTGTTGGTATTTTGTCCTTCAATAATCGTACTGATCGTAGTGTAATTTAAATTGTAACGGAAAGTGGGCAAAACTAAACAGTTTATTGAAACACAGGATACAATACGGCCTGATCATTCGGCACTGGAGCCTGCGCATAGATCTCATAATAAACCTCAGTTTTTGCGTAACGTAGTTACTGAATGTTCCCTAACGACAAGACTTCCAGCCTACTAGACATGATACGTCCAGAATGATAAATATAGATGTACAACGAAGTGCACCTAATCTCATTAGACGAGGACACTTAAAAAAGTGCTCATGTTGCTAGGTTACGAAGTGTTACAATGTTCGTACAAACAATGCACACTAACACACCTCACTAAATCGGCATAGTAGTGGTCGATCGATGCGATTCCAGCACATTTGGTTTTGATTACAAACAAAACGCAAATCGCATATTAGCTGACGCCATTAAACAAATATCAGGTCATTCAGACCGGGAAGTCACTCGCTCTCGCTATGTGAGGCAATTTTGCACAATCATCTCACCAATTGATATGCCGCCACTGCCGCCAAAGCCTGGCCCTGGTGCTGGTAGATTTGCACAGTGCACGTGATTGTCGCTTAGGTCGCTGCAAGAGTATGTCCAACAAAACAAAAAAAAGTGCGCTCGAACTGATGATGCTGGCTGGTGGCAGTTAAACAAACTCCGCAGGATGGTTTATTTGGTCCCGGAACGTAGCGACGATAAGATGGGTTTCGTACGATCGTTAAACGGTGTGGTGTTATTAAGCGTGGTTTTACTAGCGATCGGTCCGGTAGGGAATCACGGTGCTAATATTCTCTGCCTGATGGCAGTTCCCAGCCCGAGCCATCACATCTGGAATCGGGTGCTGGTGGATGCGCTTGCGGCTCAGGGTCACAACCTGACCGTGGTGTCTCCGGACATTGAGCGTAAGCCAAAGCCGAACGTTACGTACATCCATCTGGAGAAAACGTACGACACGATCCACGAGGGTGCGACAGCGATCGATTTCTACGAAATGGGACAGGCAGGTCTGGTGGAGAGTATGAAGATCTTCTACGACTATGCCATCTCGATGTGTATCGGCATAATGGATTCGGATGGTTATCAGACGATCCTGAACTATCCGCGAGATTACAAGTTCGATCTGGTGCTGTACGATTTTACCTGCGGGCCGTGTCTGCTCGCCGTGTACCACAGATTTGGCCAACCGCCAATGGTGGGTGTGACGGGCTTCAACACTCCACCGTACACGACGGATCTGATCGGTGGCCACAAGTACTACGCCTACGTGCCGTACTACACGCTGGACTATGACAGTAATATGAACTTTTTCCAGCGCTTCTACAACGCGGTTATCCATTGGATTGATTACTTGTAAGTGTGAAGATCACCGGAAGTTCAAGATCCCTATCCTTCTAGCCGCTTTACCTCTATTCCAGCTATCGGAACTATGTGTTTCTTCCCGCAACGGATCGTATTGTACGAGAGCGGGGAAAAGAGAACGATCTTCCCTATCTGGGTACGCTCGATCAGAAGATGATGCTGATGTTGGTGAACTCCCACCATTCGGTCGATTTCCCGGAACCCATTCCCCAAAACATGATCCAGGTTGGAGGGTTGCAGATCATTCCACCCAAACCCCTGCCGGACGATCTGGACCGGTTCGTAAGGGCCGGACGGAAAGGTTCGGTACTGTTTTCGCTTGGTACGAACGTGCTCAGCAAAGATCTCGGTCCGGAGCGTATCAGAGCGTTCCTGCAGGCGTTCCAGCAAATGCCGGCCTATAACTTCCTGTGGAAGTTTGAAACCGACCTGCCCTACGATCTGCCACCAAATGTGATGATCAAAAAATTTCTACCCCAGAACGATATTCTTGCCCATCCGCACATTAAGGGTTTCATGACGCATGGCGGTCTGCTCAGTACGCACGAGTCCACCTGGCACGGTGTACCGATGATCGGCATACCCGTGATCGCCGATCAGTATCGAGTGAGTAGTCGGGTTTCACCTCGAGTGGAAGACATTCTTTAACACAGCCTTCCCTTCTCTCGTTCGCAGAATCTCGCCAAATCGATACGTGCCGGTGTGGCCGAGAAGCTAAGTCTGTGGGATTTAAGTACGGACAAAATTCGCAACACAGTGCTGAAGGTGTTGGAGACACCAAAGTACCGGGAGGCGATGAAGGTGCGATCGGCACTGTTCCGGGACCAGCCGGAAACACCACTCGAGCGCGGTGTTTGGTGGGTGGAATGGGCATTGCGACATCCGAACGCCAAAACCATCCAATCACCAACACTCGAGCTAGGCCCATGGAGGAGTGAACTGTACGATGTGAAGCTGTGTCTTGTGCTGGCTGTACTATTCCTATGCTACTTACTGCACAAAGTCGGTAAAGCTTGTTTGGGAAAACCTTCTCAGCCTGGCAAGTTGAAGAGAAAAGTCCACTAGTAACGTATAAAACTCATGAAACGTCCAGGAAACTCAAATGTCGAATGTTAGAATATGTTAATAGAACTATTTTGGTTTGCAAAAACAAAACAACCGCCTAACCCCGTTTGTGTTCTTCGTACGCTTTTCTACTCAAATCACGTGTTTAATTATGCATCATTTCCGGCACGAAAAAACGCAACCGTCTCTTAATGATATTAGCCGCAAATATGCCTATCATTTTCTCCATTTCCATTCAGCTCTAATGAGCTGGAATGGCAGCGTCAGCGGTCGCACAATGCAATGGCGAATAAAACTCCTACATACGATCGTACCTGCTAGTAGTCGTACGCTAGTCGTTTCCATGGTGATCAGCTCTGCTGGAGATGCTTGCTATAGTGGTACTGTTTATAGTCCAAAGCTCCCGACAACTTGTTGGTGGTGCAAACATTCTGTGTCTAACTCCAGTCCCTAGCCCTAGCCATCACATATGGAATCGCGTGTGGATCGAAGCACTTGCCGCAAGAGGACACAACTTGACGGTGGTGTCGGCAGATATCGAGAATAAGGCAACACCCAACATTACCTACATCCATCTAGAGCATGCCTACTCAGATCTTCACGATGACCTGGACCTGTTCCAGATGGCAAACCGTGATGCGTTGACAGGCATAAAAGATCTCTACACCTGGGGTACGGCCATGTGTAAGGGTGTGTTGCGTTCCAAAGGACTACAAGTGATTCAATCCTATCCGGATAACTTCCAGTTCGATCTCGTCATCGCCGATATCACCTGTGGTCCGTGTCTGTTTCCACTGATACACAAGTTCCACTATCCTCCTCTGGTTGGGGTGACAGCTTACAATAACCCCCAGTTCACGACGGATTTCGTCGGTGGCCATAAACATTATGCGTACGTGCCGTTCTTTACCGTAAACTACGATTCAGACATGAACTTCCTGCAGCGCTTCTACAACTGGCTGTTGCACAACGTCGATCACATGTAAGCTGCAGATCACAAGGTTCAGGTTTGAAAAGTACATTCTTATCACTCCCTATAACCCGTCTAGCTATCGCCATCACATCTTTCTGCCAAGAATCGACCAGATGGCACGGAGCCACTTCCGCTACCACGGCATGAGTTCGTTGGAACAAATGGAGCACCACACCTTTCTGCTGCTGGCAAACTTTCACTATTCGGTGGATTTTGCGGAATCGCTTCCACCGAGCCACATTGCGGTCGGTGGTTTACAGGTGCTTCCTCCCAAACGGCTTCCGGACGAGCTGGACGCCTTTCTCGCCGCAGGTCGGAAGGGATCGATCTTGTTCTCGCTCGGCACAAACGTGAGGAGTGCCGATCTGGGTGAAGATCGCATTCGAGCGTTTCTCGAAGTGTTCCGTCATCTGCCGGAGTACAACTTCGTATGGAAATTTGAAGAAATCCCACCGTTCGAAGTGCCCAGCAATGTGTTGATTAGAAAGTTTCTACCACAAAACGACATACTGGCACACGGGAACATTCGGGCGTTCATCACGCATGGTGGAATGCTGAGCACTCACGAGGCAACCTGGCACGGTGTGCCCATGGTTGGGATTCCCTTCATTTGTGATCAGTATCGGGTAAGAGTTCGTAACTGTGGAGTGTGAAAGCTCTCTCTCTCTCTACAACTTCCCGTCTTTACTTGCAGAACTTACACAAATCGGTAGCTGCTGGTGTTGCACTACGCCTCGAACATAGTTCTTTGACGCAGGACAACATTCTAGCGGCACTTCGGGAGATACTCACCAATACCAGCTATCGGGAGCGTATGAAGTACCGATCGGCGTTACTTCGCGATCAACCGGAACATCCGCTCGATCGTGCCGTGTGGTGGATCGAGTGGTCGCTACGCCATCCCAATGCGAAAGCTATTCAATCTCCCACGAAACAGATGTCAGTCTGGCAGTACGAGCTGTACGATGTAAAGCTTACACTGATACTACTGATCGCACTAGCGGTGTATTACACAAAGCGGACATTTGCACGATCAGGCACACGCTCTCATCGGATCGTTCGGACAAGCAAGAAAGAGGACTAGTGTGTGCGAGTAGACACTAATTAAGTGATATTCAATTAACGATGCTTCATATCACACATAGATCACCCGATCTTGCCTCTATCTTGTTAAAACGCCAGTCGAAAGTAATTACACAGATAACAAGGTCAAATAGTAAACCCTACTCAGCTGTTCGCTCTCTCTCTCTCTCTCTCTCTCTTCTCAACTACACTTGATCGGTCAGATAACTCTCCGTTTACGGTCGTGTATTTACTCACACTGATACAAGCCATTTGCAAACAATTTGCGCCTCCATCTATAGTGGCGCTCTAAAGTGGCGCCCAGTTCACAAGATAACGGCAATGCGTTCGAACGTTTCGCTGCTCGTG
>KI423471.1:8681-30542 GCA_000473375.1 Anopheles culicifacies
AAAAATCTCTGATTTGTTTCTTCACAACTTACTGCAACATCAATTTCAGGAAACTCTTTTATTTCTTACTTTATTCTTTAAAAAACAAGTGCTCGTATAGTTCTGTTAAAGACGTTATGCTAATAATAATGAAAGTGCTGAATAGTTCAGTTGATGAAATAACAACAATTATTGAATTAACTTTACACTTTTTAATCTTTTTTTGTTGAAAATTTTCCAAAATTTTCTAGAATTTTAAATAATTTTTCATAAGTTTTATTTATTTGTATTAAGTTTGACAGTTTCACAGTTTAAATTTCACTTTAGTGATTGTAGTATTATTATATCACATTCTTCTTCTCAAGCTTTATTGCGATTGAAACATTTATTTACTTTTCCTTTAATAAAAGATTATACTTTGATATTATTAAAAGCGTTAGCATAATGCTTTGATGAGTCCTGTTTATTCTAATATTTATTTAATCATTTAAAATTTGGATGGCCTTCATTGACGTACAGTAGTACAAAATTTTAAAGAAAGTTGTAACAAAGACAGTTATTCCAAAATAAAATCGGCTAAATAAATTAAAACAATCGAATTAGGTATGAATATCATAATCACCTTCTCAACCACATCAACTACTAAAGGTAAAGAGAAAAACTTTTCAATCCACCCAACAACGAAAGAATTCTTTGAACCACGGAAGGTAAATCTGGTTCCCTCTAGTTTCACGCTTCGTCATGACTTCGTTATCATGTTCCACTTCTATACGTCTACCCAATTCACTGCTCTTCCCAGCGAATCCATTCCACCTTCCAGACAACTTCGGGACGGGTAATGCACGCTCAAAAACAAATCAATTCCTGTTTGGCTGTTCCGGTTCCGATACTAAGTTAGCTGAAGCTGCTGGTGCTGCCCGGTATCTAATCCCGTACGCCTTTGAGAAACGCTCACCATGACGATACGAAAGCATTGCTGCACGTGTATGGGTGAGTTCCGTTCTAAAACTTCATCGTCGTCCTGGCAGTCGCCTTTTAATTCTCTACTAGATAAGCACTGTTGGTAGTTGCCTCCATCGATCTTTTTCTGGCGAGACCGACTATGTATACCGTTCGGCAATATTCGTTTGTGAAGAAAAGTTTACCACACTAACACAGTTTATAGTACACACCGTTGGACGCACAACTACTGCCAAAGAACGCTCGGACGGTTCAAGCTGATCCAAATAAACGAATGCTCCTTGTTCTGTTATCGATGGAGGTATGGTGCGCGCGCACTACGCGAGAGCGAAATGCTAGATACACTGGAACATGTTTCTATGCAACACGAAAAAGGTGAGCAAAAGGGCGACTTGTTTACACTATGGGTTATAATTTTTGGTACACGAGAGTTTCATCGAACAATGAGCAATAATTTTAAAGCATCTTCCGAATTAATTACCACTTTATGTCAAACAAATAAGTGTAACAGAAAATAATATTTCAAATAATTAATCCACTATAAATCAATATGTTGCCTTGTAAAATATCGTAATTCTTTTCAATTGTCCAACTCAATTGTTCCATGGATATTAAAACTATTCTTCACCATGGAAAAGTAACATCTTTCAACCAAAAAAAAATTGACAAACCTGTGTTTGACAAATGCCAGCTGCCGATCGGAAACACGTTCAACCAACACAAACCCAACCTGGTGCGATCTCAGCAATACAGAACCGTGAAAAACTCGTGTCATCTACGATTTGCACCTACAAATACCACCCCAACGGATGCTCCACTTCCATGTGGTAGTGCGGTTGTATCTTCAAACGACACAAAACCCGAAGGTCGCGGAGCGAGGCGAAAATTTTCCTTCGCCATCTCGCCGATCCGACTCAGTTGAGGTGCGCTTTTCTGCGAAGCAAGACCCAGGTTCGGTGCGCTGGAAATTTGCTGTTGCGCGGGACGAGAAAAATCCCACTCAGCACACCGCGCTCTGTACTGTTGCTCGTGCTTCCCGCTCCAACCGGTCCCACCCGGCACAGGTGTGGGGGCTGTAAAAAGACCGAATTCAAGTGGACACTCGAGTGATCAGCAGGCTGCAACAGGGTAGTAGTGGTGCATAAAGAAGTATCAACCTGCAGCAAAATAGCACGCTAGGTAGCATAAGTGGAAGAAGAAAACGAAGCAACAAAAAATCGGAAAACCGTCCGCGAGTTCGATTTTCCACTGTGAATCACTGTGCGGTGAGCATCGCTTTGCGGCTCCATGCAGCCGTGTTAGCTATGTGAGCGCGCAGCGAGTGTGTATGTGTACGTGTGTGAATGTGTGTGCGAGCTTTATGCTTATGTGTTTGAAATTGAACGGGAGTGTTTATTGGCGATATTGTGTTTGGATTTGAGCTTGTGTGCATTTTATGGTTTGCCCCATCGCCCCCACTGAATGGACAATTGAATCGTCCGCAACTCCTTTTTACTTCTTCCTGTACGTTTTTCTTCGCTGCCTAACATAATGGGTCCTTCCAATTCCTTGAGTAGAGCTAGATTTTTCTGTACATGCAGGTGCTTTGTTCGCATAGCATACAGATTTCCTGTTTTTTTTCCTACACAAAAGAACTATTATGTCAAATTAAAAACGAAATTGTTGTATACGATAAAATTATTTAATAAGTACCGAGGCAGTTCAGAGTAACAAAAGTCAAAACGAATGCAAAAACAATTGCTATTCATTGAAAAGTTAATGCTATTATTTATTTTTTGTAAATAATATGCTTTTCTTTCAACATTTTTTGAAATGCTGAAATGTCAAATTATCGTTGATCCTTTAAAAAAATAATATTCTTATGCAATTAATTAAAGAACAAACTTATGTCGACTTACCATTTTTGCAATGAAATAACGCGTCTCTAATTTAGAACATAAACTATGCTACTAAAAATGTAGATTTTATTGCAAACCTTTGCGCACAGCAACACTTGTGTGTAAACTGTCCTTCTCCCTGTACATGTACAAAGCTTTTCGCCAAACGCTTTCCGGTGCCTGCTAAGCCCAGCGAAATTATACCGCAATTGAGTGCGTTTCCATCCGGCCGACCGTGCTTCTTAGCAACCGAACCATTGCCTATTCGCCTTCAGAATTGCCTAGCTGTGCCGGAAAGCCGAGTTGGCAAAGAAAAGCAGAAAACCGTTTTGCTAAGTGCCTACAGGCATTTGGAGACCCACTTCCCACACCCCATACATAGCGGCAAAAGGCGAAGGCGAAGACGTTAGCGATAGCGGTGGTTGATAGCAAAATGAAACGACGTTCAATAAAGGATTGTGTGCGTGCGTTTGTTGAGCGTGTAGCGGGTCCGGGTGCCGGATGAATCCAGCAGTGTGGTGTGGCTCGTACGTATATGTATGTGTGAGAGTTTTGAGCCTTCCCGAGTGGTTAAATCAAAATCAATCTAGCGCAAAGTTTAGAGTCAACGCCGCAAGGCAAGTTTCGGCCAAGTATTTTACGAAAGATGAAATGGATGGTGTTAATTTAACCCCTGCCACTTCGCCGTCCAAATCCCCTTTACATGTAATGCAACAAAAGAAACGGGCCTGTCAAAAAACAACGCGTGGATTGCTAAAGGTGTGAGAAAATGCCTAGTTAGTGCGTGAGTGAGTGACGGGCCAATCTTTAGTTGTAGCGAATTTGTGAGAATGAAGTTATCTACATAATGTAAGAATCGTGGTTACAAAAATGTTTCTGAATTGTATTTTATGTTTGGAACAGGTTTGCATAAATGGTGCTGTGTAGACAGTGAAGAAGAAAAAACAAAGTTGTTCTATTCGTCATGGTAGAAGCAAGGTCGGATTATTTAAAACTCTGAATGATATTTTTCTCCGCTGAGCTAATGGATGAAAAAAACTGTAGGTAAGTTAGCTATTTTTTATATCATTTATGAATTGCACATTATATTTAATTACTATTTTTGCAACATGACAAGCTCTAGTTAACAGATTTATAACGAAATAATTCATTTGTTCTGAACATGTGGGCTTTAATTTTCCCATAAGGTGTCATTTCCAAAGAACCTTATATATTTTATTATGATTCATAAATGCTGAAAAGGACTCATTTATCTCATTACACACATTTAAACACACGCCACCCATACACAATCTAAAGCCACCCAAGCGGCTCCATTCTCTTGCTCATCATTTATGACACATCGTCAACATTAGCGGCATTGTTGTTGAACCGTAATAGAATCAAGCGAAATGAAAAACTAGAAAACTAGACCCTCTCGGTCGGATCTGTGGCAGCAATCAACGCACGCATTGTCGTCATAGGCCGCCGAAGAAGCTTTGCTCGGGTCGCCTGTTTACACTTCATCCATCGGCTATTTCTTTTCGTTCGATTTTTGGGGGGCCCCATCTAAACTGTCCTATCATATTTCTTCGCTCGCTTCAGCACATCACATGTCGCCTGTTCGTTGTCCTTAAAGAAGCCTTAACGTAATATTGCTATCTCTTGCGCGAAACGTACCATACACGTCGTCATCTACGAGCTACGCTGGTTGCCATCTTAGCCCTAGACTAAAGCACCCCCGGAGGGTCAAAGTGACTAGGCCATTGGACAACGATAAAAAATGCTTTTACCATCCATTAAGCCGAACAGGGAGGAAGCCACATTCTTTAATGGCATCGGTTCGGCTTCCACTGCAAAACCATTGGTCCCTGGTACGCGAACACACCATCCAGTTTGCGCTTTTCCTTTTTTTTCGTCCTCCCCTCGATACCCATGTGTGCGAAACGACGGATGGTAAGCTAGTAAATCTAAAGGCGTACGAGCAGAATTCGATTGGCACGGAACGTTCTGGTCTCTCGGGTCCCTTGGGCAGTGGATGAAAAGTGTTGTGCAATGTGTAATGCCACGCTTGGATAGATACATCCAAACTAATCAAAAATTAACATCGAACCTAATGGGCTCGTGATTGAGTAAGCCAACATCCACTTGTGCGGGTTGGCCAGTCAATTGAACACGTGTTGTGTCGTACACACCGTGATTTTATTTATTTAGCTTTTCTTATCACCGACCGTGCTGCGGGGTGCTACCGCACTTGACGAGAATCGATACAACGCAGGTCAATACCAAATGTTGTTTGTTGTGCTTTGTCTATACGAAGCATCCCTGTAATGGTCGGCAATGGATTTCACATTACAATACTCCATCGGTATGAATCAATTAACTTTTGAGAGATATTATAATGAACCTTTTTACATATTATTGAATTCAATCATTCGATAATACAACGCTCTTGGCGTATTTACTTAATGCCTGCAACTAACTTCCAACGACAAAACATTTCAAAGCATTGCCTGCCAAAGAACCAACGGTTTGTTTTGTGTACTTGCATGAACCAAAAGCAATCCAACAGTAATCGAATGTCAACATATGTCAAGCTAATCCAATCCCAATCTAACTGGCATCGAAGGCATTATCGGCTACAGTCGTACGCAAGACTTCTTCCAATCCAAAACTCCTCGGAAGTGTTCATCACCGCCCACTGTACGAACCTACGCACCAACGGCGTATCGCATAATTGTCGAACGTGATCCAGCATCCGGCCGATTTCAGCCCGTCCTAGCTACGATTCGATTAGAAGTACAAAAATAATCGATAGTACTCGGAGCACCCTTTACACCCGTCAGACGGAGCCAGACTGCACACAGGCCATCGGGGCTCGGATTAATGAACAATAATCCACTTATGGACCGAGTGCGGACGCGGCAGAACGACTAGTGCACAATCGTGACAAGCCCATTTCTTGCACCACGGGTTGGTGACCGGCTCCCATTTGCTTGATGCTGGAAAAGAAGAATTAAATAAAAAATCTCTACCACGCACATTCGAACAGAGCTGCCGAAAGCAAGCAAACGTTCCAGAAATCAATATTCCACAGGCAACCGCTAAGTGAAATGCTTCCGTTCCATTTAGAGAATAATCTTCGGAAAATAATTTCAGCACACAGGGTACATCAACCGGCAAGCTTTAGTACATCGTGTCTACCATAAAGTGGCAATGAAATGGTAAAAAGACAGAATGTTTTCCAACCCCTGGACAATGGCCTCTTGTTGTCTTGAAAGAAGTGGATATCGGTTAACCTTCGGCCTATAGCCGATGTAATGAGGTTTCCATGGCCAAAGCACTAAACTTTCTGTTTGATGTATTAAGAAACACATTTTTGTAAGAGGTTCATGAAAAACCACTTAAAACAATGTTTTTAAAGATATTTGATAGATGGATTTATACATTCGTACTTGTTTTCAGTATCATAATTAGTTCTAGTAGCTTTAACTATATCTATATGAAGTGAAATGAAAATAGCCCACCATGTTCTTAGAATAGGTTTTGTAATTACCAAACCAATTGTTATGATTTAAGTTTAAAAAGATTTTTCAATCTTTTTTACAACTTTTTGATACACTATGCTCCATACTGAGAAGTAAATAAAAAAATTTCAGAAACATGTCGCATTTGCGGATCACACTATTTCGCTCAAAATTCTTCATCTATAATTAATTGTTAATTTCCTTTATATCCATGGTTGTATGTTTAGAAACCATTGTAGTACTACTCTTTCGTTTAAAATTTTCAACGTGCAAATAATTCGACTAATTTATCAATAAAGAGATCTTTTGCCTAATTTCAAACACTTCACACACCCAATTGCTGATTTGTGGCGTGTAGCAAACGTGTTGCTATCAGTTTTTTTATCTTAGTTCGTTGACAATGACATAAAATGAACTTATACAAACGTCAACTTTTTTCGCTTCTTTCACATGCTTTTTATTTCGAATCGTGCAGAAACTATTATGTCAAATTGTTTAATCCATTTTCTTATAATCCAATCTAATAACACTTGTAATTCCAACAATGAGAGCAATATTTTAATTAAATTCATACAACGCCAAACTGTCCTTACGTGTCATCTCTTAACAAAATCATCTAGCCCCAAAAACATTTAAGTATAAACGATTGCGTTTACTTTTTTGGCGTTCAGATGGGACGACTACCGCCTTTCGAAATGTACTACCGTCAGCTTGTACCACTACACACGAAAAGTACTGTCGAGGGAGCTTTAGCCAATCGTTCGAGCCGGCACGCCCAGCCGGGCTTCGAAACAAGCAAGGTCTGTCCGGGATCCTTTGTTCAGCGCTCAAGTACTGCTCGTAGAAACGCGATCCACTTTCACATCATACGTGTTTCGGTGATTCGCTTCAGTCTGTGTCGTCGTTGTTTTGTGCACTGTGTGTCCCACTGGTTCGGAACCTTGCTTGAGGACACTCGTTCATGTTTCGTTCCATAAAGCTTTGACTGAATGCTGTATGACATCGACACGCCGCACTTCTGGAATGGCTGGCCAAAATTGAAGTTGTTTTTTTTTTTCAACGACATCTTTCAGTTTAATCTTGGTGACCAATAAACGGAAAAGCTAAAGAAATCATCAGGAGCATCAAAAGCATTTTTTGCGTTTCTATAAAAAAGGAAAACATAATGTGATCGTGAAAGCTCGTAATGGAATGGGTACCGTTTGATATTTCATAACGATTTTTAATAAAATATCAGAATGAGTGTTCGTTTGATGCTCAAGAGATAAGAATGACGAAACATGATGCTCCTACATAATGCAATAATTATTGTAAGAGACTCTTGGCCGATACACAATGCGAGACATTCATGATGTAAAGCACCGGACCCCGACACGTTAAACAAGACTTTGAAAATTGAATTAAAAATGCTTTCCAATTTAAATCGTACCGCAGTGTTTCAACTCCAAGCGTTAAGAGGCCTCTACACTGCCATTGTAAACATGCACCGGCAGAAAACAATCATGAAAATATTCAAATTATGATTCTACCAAAGCGTACACAATTAAATTTAAACGGATCGCTGGATGTTAACACCGATTGAACTTTTATCATAAAAAAGACCCTTTTTCAGTCGCTGAATCCTTTGACGGTCGTTCAGCCTCATTACATTCAATGACATTAACGGCAATAGCTTCCGTGCTGTAACCTTGAGTGCCTTTAGGTGAATACTGCGCCAGTTAATGGCATGCTCTAACCGGTCGGCTATCTTCGAGAATTATGTGGCAATCGAAAGGATGCGTTACCATATCCAATTTCCATTATCATTCCCGTTGTGTAATTATCCGGCCGCTATAAATGTTCCCAACAGAAGATGGGTTGATTTATGGGTCCTTTGGTGTTTTCCCACGCTGTGCAAAGGTATTAATTGAATAGGCTTTTAAAATAACCATTACACCGCGCTGATTGCCTTCAGAGTCGAAGGCGTACTATTGCATCATCTAGAAGCACACGTTCGTACCGTATTACACTTTTCCTGCTCATTAGTGCTCATTTGCCACATGAAGTAGAAAGAAACGGTCCGGAATGTGTATATTTAGTAGCAATTCAGCCACAAAACGATTGCTGGCACGGATGCAAACTTTGAACCAGCCTCAGCACGGTCGCAATAATGTCATAGATTGCCAGTGACAGATGTTTTGCAACATCCTGTGCGTGGCACTAAATTGGGCGCAGCGTTTGTGGCAGGTTGTCTATCGAAAAACACATGAGTGGTTGAGGACGCTACGAGTCAAAGTTCTTTGCTTTTCCATCCACCTTACAACTCCACTCAACCAGGAAAGGCAGAAAATGGTTATGACTTTATTTAATGGCCATTCTTTCTACTTGCCCTGCCATCGAATTTGTACGATCAGCGAATGTTTGCCAATTAACCGGCGACAGTATCGGTGGTAAAGTCCTGCCGAATAGTGAGCGTTAAGCGGAAAAGTTACTTACTTGCGTTTGAACGGACCCAATCAGATTCAAGTTCGGTGAAAGCTAGTCCGCTCCGATAGGTCGTGAAAGGAAGCTTTGGGAAAAATGTTTCCAAGTTACGGTTCTAGGCTCATTACAAGTTTGAAATGGCTCTTTCGATGTTTTCCTTTATGTGCAATAAGATATTTTGCTTTTTTTTTAAACAGCTAAGGCTTTTTGTAATACTTTTACAAATGAAATGATATGATTACTCCTGCAGCAGATTCAATATAATTCCTACAAATTATACTTCCTTGTTTTAAACAAGTTTATTTGAATATTTCTACTTTTATACTTTCAATATTTCAAAATATTATGTTTTACAAAAGACCGTTTGAACTATCTCTTGCTGTCACTCTTATTTCACCTTTTTTGTTTAAGTTAATTTCTTTGCCCCATCCAATACTTTCGGTGCTTCCGGCAGACATTAATTTGCCAATATTCATTGCCCATAATTAGATACCGTGCCGTCAGGTAATTATTCTTGCCAATGAACGAGTTAGCGCAACTTATGCCATCCGAACTCGTAACCAGAGAAATGGACATCAAGTGTAAAAATCGCCCACGAAACCGGCCAGACCAATTCCAAGCATGCACGAAAACAGACGCGATAATGAGAATGCACAAGTGGTCGGCAACGGGTCGACTCCGGTCAGAAACACCGACGATTTCCACCTTCAGATAACACTTCAATTTATTGCGACAACTTTGCTACTTTTCGGAAAGGTGCCCAGTGTACACGGTTGGCAGGAGTTGATAGCGGCTAAAAAGAACTGCTGGAACCGTCGAAGCCACTTTTGTGTATCACGCTAGACTCAATTTCGACTCCTGCTGCTTGCTAAAAAGAAGGCTTACGGACGAAACAAAACAACAGCCGAGTAAAACACCAGGCGTCTCCATTTGAAAAACAACATGAAACCTAAAGAGGCCGAACGGAGCTTCTTCACATTGCCAACGAATTTAGCAAACGAAAATACATACCCCTGAGAACCCTTTTTGCTGCCACCAGCTCCTATTTAGCTGCATAGTTTATCGTGTAATTTTATTTCCATTTATTTATATCGTGTCACCGTTCGCACCAACCAGCGCATCGCTTTTCACTCTGCCCTGAAGCGGGAAACACATTTGCCACACTTTCAGTTCCGAATGACATTTTGTCCACTGCAAAAAATTAAACTGGGCGTGACGGAGCTGCAATGGTTACCGCGTACTTCCTTCCGGACCAGCATTTTATCCTGATTGTTGCGTTCGAGAATCGAATTCAGGATTCCATCAGCTCACAATGCCGACAGGTATAGGCCATGGTTGGATGTGTGCGTGTACCATATACAATCAGGCAATATACAATCATATATTCAGAGGGATAAAGAAAGATGAATGTTTGGTTGTATCCTTTTCTAGATGCTGCTCCGGTTTATCGATCTCGGCTCCAGCAAAGCAAAGCGTTATCGTAGGTGGGTGTTTATGGGGGAGATGATTTGGATTTTCACGAATTCTCGACGATGCAGAGGCAATGGTTACGCGGGTGTGTACGTATCGGGAATTTTCCTAAGCACCCATGCGAACAAAAACGTTCCATACATTGCCCACCATCCTTTTCGGCTGACATTCGATTTGAATTCACGACATTCAGTATTTTTATTCCTACCGCTCCTTTCATGGATTTAGTCGATTCCATGGAAAATAAACCTATTCTTTTTGCGCGTTGTGTGCGAACAAGCAAACGAACGAAGACGAAATTCCAATGCGACCAAAACTGTTGCTGAGTTGCTGCGAAGCAACAGATGTCTCGGCCGGATCGAATTTAATAGCGCGTTGTCCAATGCACAAACCATAGCCACAGCCTTATTTCCGCCATGTCCCTCCATCGCGTGTAAAACTCCAACATTCCTGCAAGTAGAAGACCAGTTCTGCCCGGGAATCAAACACGGCTGAAGAGTTGATCCTATTTATAGCATCGATTTGTTCTGTTGTTGTATCGGCCCTAAACCACTTTATTACCGGGTTCTCGTACTGTGAAAGGACATTTTCCTTGCACGCATACTACCAAACGTACCGAATGCAGCGCAATGATTCCAGGAGCAAGCAAGACCATCGACCGTAGCAGAAGAGAAAGAACGGTGCTGTTTTATTTTCAACATTGATGGGAAAGTAATTTGCAACGCTCTGTCGGAGTATTTTGTGGAGAGCACACTTTGCGAATGGCAAAAATAGTTCAAAGCAGCTCGATAAAAAATCAATGGTTTGCTGTGCCCTAAAACCAAAGCGAACGTGTGTGTGCGTCTAGGGGATTACGTTTTCCATCCTGGGGCTCCCACTTTGTTAGTCGGCGATTTGTTAATCCTGGCAATAAATTTTCATGAGCAACTGACACTTGAGCCAAGGTATTGGTCCATGCCAGGGTTGACGGCGTTTCTCGCCAGATGCCTACCGTATCGAAAACCCTCATTCTTGTCATTTAACACAAATCGTATTGACAGTTTTGCACGTTTTTTGGGAATTTTAATGAGGGACTGTAAGGCTTACGTGAAGGATTAATAAATCAGTATTGTAAAATTTATGTGCTTTCCACCTTTTTTGATCATTGGAACGTAGAATGTAATTATGGTTCCCTGATTGTGCCACCTCAGGTGAGGCTCGGTGGATAACAAGATAGCGGAGCCAGTTTTCATACAGCTGCAAGGTCGAGGTTCGAATCTCATCTGAATCATTCCCCCGAACGCACGGTCGACTATCCTGTTGGGAGTTGTATTAAGACACCGAAGCTACGAAATGATAGGCCAAAACCTCTCGAGGTCGTAGAGCCATAAAAGAAGAATTGTGCCTCCTCTTTCGATCTTGGGATGAAAAGCATGTTTCAAGGTTCGGGAATTCTTGCATTTTCCCATATCATCCATATCAAGAGCTTCTCTTCATAATTCCTTCAATATGTTTCACACGAAACGCTTTAAATGAATTCAAATGTTTTTAGTTGAATTGTTACAACTGTTTACAATTCCATAGACAAATAAAAATCAATTGAGCGGCCCAAACAACAGTTTGAATGGACAATGATTTGATCATCAATGAGCCCAACATTACACGAATTCATAATTAATCCCGATAGCTTCCCGTTTGACCTACGCCTCTTTACACGAAAGTGTGTTTGTGAGCTTTTTGCGACCTTTCCGACCATCTCTGAGGTACAAAATCGGTGGACAACACATTTCCCATAGAAAGGCACCATTACCATTCACAGTTTATTGGCTCTTTATCGAAAAGGGTTGTCAAGGGACATGCTCCAGTCTCATTACTAATAAACGTTCGAAAATAATGCTACCTGCTGCTGATGTCCGTCCTGTCTTGTTGAAACCCAACTCGAGGACTCCTTGGGATATTTAGCCTACATACCATACCGCCATCCTACGGGCTGTTCCCGCCATAGGATTTTTATGCCAAACGTATGGCAACAGACTGTTGTGATTTTCTGGAAAAGTGGAAGCCTATAGTTTCTTCAATTGGACTTTAGAGATTTGCATTTATTTTCGATGCTGGATACATCATTATGTCCATAAGGGACATTTTCGGTTGTAAATTCATAATGGGAATCGATGCTACCGGTAATATGGGTTCTTTTATCTTCTTTCAAGGGTCAACCCTGAATTCTGTGAACCATGTAGGGATATTGACTTTGGCATTTTGATTCTTTATGGTCGCAAAGTATTCGAATTATTTCAAATAATTATGCATTCTAGAGAAAATTATAAAACTTAATGTCATTTAATATCAAGAATTTTAACTAATAGAACCATCTCAGTTTATTTTGTAAGGTAATGCATATTTAAAATCGGAAAAATATAATACATCATACGTCCACGTTACCGAAACTTCAACCAGCATTTAAATAATTGACTTCATTCAAGCAAAGCCTCGCATCAGCTCCAATCTTAAGGATCTGCTTCTGCTCAACCGTATGACCACAAACAGCATCCACACTTGACTCCCTATCCCTATTGTTTCATCATCTCTCATATCGAGGGCAACAGGCAACATCTTCAGATTGGCAGTTATCAAGATTCACGTCACTATCATTTAACCTCTTTCCTGATTTCTTCCTCCGCACGAGCTACACCAGTGGTGTTTTGGTCACATTTTTCCACTGATTGCTCTATGGTACGTTTCGGAGGAAAGACAAAAAAATAACTATTGCAGACGTGGGATTAGAGCCACTCGGACCGAAAGGCACAATCATGCTACTCCCTGCCGTAAGCCACAGCTCGAAAGCGATGATGCTCGCGTAATAACAAAATCGACTCCGATCGGAAAGGATATAGGGTCATACGTGCCCCACATACATATACTTCATCACTACTCTAGGTTCATGTTTTCGGGGTGCTCACCACTACCGTAAGCTCGTATCTAGCGATAGGTATTTTTTCGATTTGTTCCCTCATTCACAGTGCCATGACTGGCGCACGTTCGGTGTTGCAGAATCATCACCATGAACTGCACTAACCCATCTACGCTGCTCTTCCAAGCAGTGTATGCTATATTGTATGCCACAGTTTATGTGTACAGGCTCAAATTGAGGCCAACGCCAAAAGGCATCGTGCATCGTACAGGCAAACCATGTCAATGTCCTCGACTGCTCTGCACCGCTTTGCTATTCAGCAGCCGTGCTGTGACTAGCCGCCGTGCACAAGCACAACAGTTATCGTACCGTTTCGAGCAAATGTTTTGAGTGAAGATGCACATTAAGATTGCGCCAAGAATCGGATCATGCCAATTTGGTGCCGTACGAAGGAGGGTACGAACATGATTCGCTTTATTGTTATGATTATCGCTAACGAGGAGCTTCTCGAAATCAAAAATGCGTGCGTAAAACAAGAAGATCCATGGAAATCTCTATTATTGAGAGATTCGTGCGATGCGTCGGTATCGTACGCAATTTTTTCACTTCATATCCGATGCGAGCTGTAAAATGCGAAACTTTTGTTCTAATTTGTTTTATAATAGCATTACAAATTATAAAACGTATTAAGATATGATAATGTTTTATAAACCTACCATTACAACTGTGTTACATCATTCCATACCTTCTCTTTTACAGCGCATAAAACTGCACCGTGTGGATTATTTATCAATCGTAGCTGTTGAGCGCAACCGCAATACCATCGATTTGCCATCGATTTTTCCCATATGCTCTATTTTCAACACGTGATAGCCATTTGCCATCTACAATCTCTCAAAACAACGAAAAACGATATGTGCTTTGCGTGGCAAGTGTGTTCAACCCATTTCAACGCATTATAACATCTATTCATAGCCAGTGAAAACCCTGTAGGAACAGTTTTCCTATCATACCAGCTCACTGGATCCAGCTCCATCAAACCGCCACCAACGACGGACCGGTCGGGTGAATCGAAGGTGACTGCAAAATCTGCTTGCCTGCATCATTTGACGTGATCGTAAGGTTAATAAAATACGTTTTGAGGGCAGTAAAAATACACACATTCGCAGCGACCGACACAGCATCCGCTAGTAGCTGCACAGCATCGCAGACGTTCGGCTGCTCACAAACTTTCCACAAAACATACAGATACATCGTACGAAAATAAATCAAATTCCGGTAACGATGCCGACACCGCCGGACAGTGGACTGCTTGCGGTCGGTTCAACAAGTGGCTCGACCTTAGCGTCGGATCGAGCGTGAAGAGGGTAAGTGTTTTTCTTTTCCCACCCTCGTGTTTTTTTTTTTCTTTTCACCCCGTTGCGTCGGTCCGTGCCTGTTTTATACGGTTTGGTTTGACTATTGATTCTCCGCCGAATTCCTTACCAAATGATTAGTGTTTGGATTGTACCGCTTATTGAGGTTGAACGATTTTATTTATTTACCAACCGGACCCAATGCCAAACTCTTGCGTTCAGTGTGGGGTGGTGGTCTTTTTGATCCATTTAAAATACACGCTTTGGAAAAAATATACAAAATTAAAAATACACAGTTTTTAAACGCAATCAAAGCTGAAGAAGAGATGTTTTCTTACCTTATACCCATTTTGAGGATTGAGAAAGATAAACTATCAAAAGAATATTATTACTCTATATTATTCTACGATGATGATGAGTCCCATCTCTTATCCCAAACACTTTCATTTTGAGTGCGTATGATATTGAATAACTTGCTTCAATTATCCTGGAACTAGGTGCGCCATTCTGACTATCCTGTTACGGGTACATTCAAGTCATGAAAGCCAGAAATGGCAGGCCAAGACCTCTCGAGGTTGTAGAGCCGGTGAAGAAGAAGGTGCGCCATTCTAGAAATGAAACAATACTAGCTCCATTTTTATTTTTTCACTTATGTTGTTTCTTTTTCTACTACAAATCAGCTTTCTCCCTACTACGATGCGGTCTAGTACATAACGAGATCTTGTTTAATTCAATTTGACTCTATGAATATGCAAGACTTGGAAACTCTTGAATCGATAGCTGTATGTGTAAACTGATTTTAAATATCATTACCTTTGATCATTTGTTTTTGTGTTTTTGAGTGGCTCAGTGGGGAAGATTTTAGCGGTGCTGGTCTTCAAACGGGTAGGAACCGTGGCCCGAATCCCATTAGAGCCGTTCCCCCGTACGCAGGACTGCCTATCGTGTTACGGGTACATTCAAGCCACGGAAGCCAGAAATGGCAGGCCAAGACCTCTAGAGGTTGTAGAGCTATAGAAAAAGAAGAAGGTCAGTTATTTTCTAGGATAGCAAGGTAGAAATATAGCAATATAACAGACAGTTCTATGTGTCATATTAAATGTGAATATTATTGTCTGAAACACTATCCTGATAATTACTTCCTTGATGTTCCTTCCACTGTAGAATGTCCGGCAAAGCATATATAGAAGAGTATCATCTCAAACTAAGAACATACCTTAATATCCAGAAGCTTTTGACGTCTATCAATATATGTTTCAGCCGCTTAGCGAAAAACAGACGATAAGATATTAATATCGGGAGCTACTTATAATTTATACATCGTGAATACACTGGTTATCCGAGAACCATTAAACCAGTCAACTGGTTATGCATAAAGCTAAAAACTGACGTATTCAAACGTTGTTTAAACTATTGCATGCAAAAAATAAATAGTCGATTCGAATGTCCAAATGATAGAATTAAACCGAACACCTAAAGCAATCGTTACCATACATTATACTAACAATACATTCATAATGGTTGTCTTACAACTCTGATGTAATAGTTATTCACATTTCTGACTTCGACACCCTTCGGATAAAGCAATTAAATGCTATAAATATATTCACATTATTTTATTGCTCTATAGATAACTCTTAAACAAATATTTTGAATTACCTTGTCCATGTAGACTTATGTTCATAGTCCTTCAAAATACTCAAATAATGCATCTGTAAACTCTATCTATGTGTTTACCATCGATTAATACTTCATTTATTCATAAAGTATTGCTTATGCACAATGGTTGGAAGGCATTTCTTACCCCAAATCGCCAAAAAGCACCTTATCCCGTGTGTATTCGATCTTATTCTTCTACAACTTTGAAACCTTGTTGCCTGTCATTTCTGATTTCCTTTAACTGAGTATACCCTCAATAGGATAGGATAGGATACGAGGATGGCCCGGATTTGCTGATCATTTATTCAATGTAGGGCCTATTTCATCAATTACAACAATAAATAATGTAACACCCAAAAGTTTGTCTTCCAAAGTTCCAAAAAGTTTGTCTAATCCACACATAATTGATTTTAACATGAAGTACTTGTTTTTTTTTAAATATGTAATAGGTTCATCTTGATTAAAAATCAACTCCGATTAAAATATCAATGCTTATCAGCAACGCACGTCTTCGTTATTATAAGCTTTCTCATTCAAGAGTTAATCTTGCTATCTATCATGCAAAGATATGCGGCCAAATGACTGCTAGTTAATTTCCAACCTATTGCAATCGTAAAAATGATCATTCCATCGTTCAGCCCCATCAATTCTTGCCAAGGAGAAGCGTGCGAATTTCATTGCCCATTCCATTGCAGAGAACTCACCCCGCCCAAACCCGACTGCGTGCCTGTTTCATGTATGTTTATTTTGGCATCGCTTGAAGCAAATGCACCAACACCATCACCACGGCAACCGACGCACGGCCAACTTACGTGGGGCCAAGATTGGAAATTGCTTTTAATGAATCATAACGAAAGGTTAACGGATGATTTTCTCCTTTGCTTACTTTCGGTTTCATTTCAAATTGGGATTTGTTTGCCAGTATTTTGCGTAAACAAATCGCAACAGCGTTTTATTACCTGTGCACAATCGTAAGCCACCATTACTTTGCTGGCCATTTCTTCACATTCATTTGCGAGCTCCAAACCATTGTGCCATTAATGCACGATGATGGTAATGTGCGATCGTAAATGCGCGGAAGTGGTTGATATATTGTTGGCCTCTATCTTGCAGCTAAGGAGAGCGCATGAGTGTGTTGTATTTTTTTGCTCCTTTTTAGCTCATCTGCCAAAAGCTGGTAAACAATGAGATGGAAAATTTAGGTCATCTTCCTGTTTGTGAACGACGGTGCAATGAATAGTGTACGTGAAAGTATCAACCATCCTTGAATCATTCGTTGCATGTCCAAACCGTGGTAGAATCTACTATAAAGAGTACTCTCGAAAAAAACCTGATGGCCTTGCGGAAGCGTGTTATGATTTATCTAAAAAGTTACTACCGTACTCGTGAACGTGGCGAGCGGAACTTCATCTAAATCTACATAACCACACGAAATGCAAACCCACTGTGTCCGCTGAGCTAAGGGGATGGCGTTAGTTTCGAGAGTTTTTACACTGTTTTGGGGTTATAAAATACGATTCCGAGCCACATCGCAAACACTGCGCAGTGATAATGAAACGGATCATTTTTTGTCGGTTTGCGATTTTGCTGCTCCCGTCACTCTTCATCCACTTCATCTCCTTTATTTCTTCTCAAACAGGTCGTTTCTGGTCCATTTTTACATCGCTTTCGGCACTAAGAACGGCTCTGCTAGTGCTGTTATTGTACGTGTGGGTGGCACGTTTTGTGCTTTATGCTGTGCAATCAAAACTGTTCGGTTTGTTGTTGGTAAATGCTGAAAACGATCATGCTGGGAGGCTAACTTTTACCTTGCCGGTAAATTTCAAGCCAACGGTGAGGGATTATCGCAAAAAGGTCATGTTGTAAGCTTTTTGTGTGGGAAAAGGATGTATACAATACCGCAACTAACCTATTTGCGAATGCAGCTAAATGTAAAACACTATTGATGTATATCCCGCCGAAAGTCATTCAAATTATTCTCTTACCAGTAAACTTCCAGCGATGGTTAAAATATTTGGCATTATTTATTTGTAGAGTGTAAGCAAATTGTTGCTCAAGTGGGAAAAAGATGCTTTTTCTCTTCGAGTGGATGTCGCAGATCGTAAATAAAATTTAAATATTTATCGTACGACTTAGCCGGCCAAGCAGAACAGGAGTTCCATTTTGCATGGAGCTAAAATTACATTTAAAATTCATTAGAAGAATCAAAGTTACAACCGAGCCTTTTATTCAAAGCTGTCTAATGAAATGAAGCTCTACGGATTAAAAACCCGGTAGATTACTACTGGAAGCAAGTAATGCAGTTCCATTAAAAATTGTTCTCTATTTTATGTTCCAAATTCGATCAACATTATAAAAATAAGTAGAATGCTACAATTCAAAACTGTTCACAACAGTGAGTGTCACAAACGCTACTAACAACAGGCATGACATGTGATCCACATTGAAGAAGCAAGCATGATAAGCAAAAACAACCACAAAAGAAAGACAATCCACTGAAAAGAGGTTTTATGGAAATGATAATGAAGGCATGGCAATCGTTTCACATCCGTTTTGTTGTTCCCATTGCTCGTTGGTTCTCTCGCCCCGACCGGAACTGCTGCCGGCGAAAGTTGGCTTATGAATATGAATGAAGTCACCATTCGATTCTCGGTTGCACGTTCGCGGATTTATCCACCGTAAGACGGTTTTGCTCGAAGAAACATCCCTCACAGAATCCAAAGTCTTGTACAAGATATTCTACACCCGTCCAATATATCCGTCGAGCTTCCAATACTGTCCGGATTACGCACACCCTGTAACGAAGGAACTAGATTTTCCCGCACACATACGCGAGAAAAACTCACGCAGCAATCCGTTTGCATTCCTGTTGCCCACGTGATGGGTTTGGAGTTTGAATAATAAAAACTATGTAAATGAAACCATCAGAACGGATGCGGATGAGACGAAGCAAAAACGGGGAAAAGAAACTGTGTGCTTGTAGGAAAACCCCGTAACGGAAACGTTCTTATGTTTGGCATATTCCACGAATTAGTTTACACTGTTGCGAACGTGAAACCGAACACTGTTCGATTTATGTTTCGTACGCACTGCATAGCAATTCATCCCGAGTCCAGATTCACGCAGTTGAATGATCGAATGAATTTCTAATAAACCGTGAAGAAGGAAATTTTAATACCAAACAAAACACAACCGTAACATTTTCCATCACGCTCATCGCTTTCATTCCATTTACTCTTCAAATCTTCAAAAATCTTTCCTCACACCAAACTTAAAATAATTTATTTCCGTTTTTGCAAAAGATTACAGAATAGCTTTTTGTACTACTTTCTTTGCTTATCTGCACCGCAAAAAAACCGGCGAAAAGATGTACGACATCCAAAACTCAATTTCGTAAGATGCTTTTTTGGTCCCGTTTGTCACGTTCAGCGCAAAACGCCCAAAACCTGTCGACCGAAGCAATCCATCGGCCTCAATCGCATTATGCTTCTTTGCGACGGTTAATTTGCATAGATCCTATAAATTACGTGGGACGACTTGGCACCCATTACCATTTGCCCTGCGGTCGGTTACGTTTCGATTTCATTAAACGTAACAAGATCAACGTTGTAATATCCTGCCTGTAAGGGTGTTCGCATGGTACGTCTGGTCCGGTTGTTTTACGTGGCTTCAAAGTAGAATAACAACGAGACGCATACACCGACCAAGCGGCGGTTCGAACAACAAGCACAAGTGCGAAGATTAAAACGCATCTTACACTGATTCATCACGCTTGGCACTTCGGCCAAACCTGCACCAAGGAACGAACCAAGCGAACTGAAAAGTAATCAAGCTTTTAATGCAAATGAAAACGTTGACCGTTGACATTGCACCAAAACAAAAGCCCCCTCCGGAGCTTTTGAGTGCCCGTAAACAAACGGCCGCACCCGCCGCACTGTCACCTTCTGCCGGGAACAATTTATCAAATATTTGCGCAAAGGTACGGCCCGGCGGGATGGCATATCCGGTGCAAAACATGCGCCCAAGTTGGTGTGTGTTGTTCTGTTTGTTCATGTGTTTTTAAGATGTAAGTAAAGAAGCTGCCCTTCTGTTGCTTCTAGCCATGTGTACATTGGGGTTACCAGCATTTGTAATGTACCCGGTACGTTATGTGCTGGGTTTCAGTACAAAAGCCGGGCAGAAGGACGTGTGGAGATTAAAAGTTGTAATTACTAAGCCATAGTCATATCACTTTCATGATGAATGTAAACCGGCATACAGGTCACAATCATTACGATGAGGAAGTATGCGAATGGGTGGTGGGGTTGGAAAATGTTGTATTATTTGAATTTTCTTCTTGTATACAGCTACTATAGCGAACCGTTTGCCCCCAAGATGCCCAGATGGCACATTCGGATGTCAGCATTATTGTTGAAAAACATCCTTTTTTGTTTATTTCATTATGGAGTGAGGAATCTACACTCAGAGAAATCTTGTTCAACTCTCGTTTCTCTCATAATTGTGGTGCATGATGTCTTTTAATAATATAAGTACGAATTGATGTTGAGTTGTTATTTTTGGATTTCCTTGACTGCGAATTACCTAAAGTTGAATAATAAATAATTGTTGTGAGTTTGTGACAGCATTGATAATTATAGAAAGTAATGTCGTCTATAATTATAGAAAGTAATGTCGTCTACGACTCCGTCCCCGTTTCTACAACGCCAAACAAATTCTATAAAAAAATGCTCAAAATTAGCCATTACTCAGATGGTTATTTTTACAGAAATTTAATTTATGAAGATAACAATTGATTCCAAAATATGCATAAACACTATTCCAAACTTAAAAATAAAAACCAAATTATTTAATCCCTTTGCGACATCTCTGAGCGTGGTGGGGCATGAGTCCGCCATTCTCGTCACGAGCCCCAAGCAACATGTCCTTCCGGTTTTGATCACCGTCCGGATATTCGCATCGAAAGAGATCTCAGCTAACCCGTGGTTCAGTGTCCTTCACCAAAAGCCCTGCTCACACACAATCCAGTCAACAAAGACTCGTGTCCGTAAAGGACTACAGAACATATTGATGAGCAATAAATGGTGCATTTCGTGTGTTACTGGATTTTTGCTTTGGTTCTAAAACGTTTGAGGAAAGTCTGACTAATATGGGGACAATGTTCCCGAACAATGCACCTTCACATTTTGATGGTGAAGCTATTAATCAAAGTTACGATCGTTTTAAGATAACAAAACTCCTGTACTACCTGAAGATCGTCGTTGTCAACTCATATTCTGCTTGCCAGACGAACTCTATCACGATCAGAATTTCCAGCAAGCCGGTATTTTTTCTTCGTCGCGTAGATTCTCTTTCCTACCATATCGACCACTCGACCCGTTACAAATGTCTGTCCAATGATTTCAATATCTCACCTTAAGGTAAGGAATTAGAAATCTGGTCAATATCATGTCCCAGGTGTTGAAGCCCGCACATCACGGAACACCTTCCAGAGCAAAGTTTAACTGTAAAAAGTCGAGTTCGTCCCCTTGGCACAGCTCAACGATGAGATTCGAACGATTCCGAGAACACGCTGAACACTCTGACCGATCTCTAGTATCGCAGATCACCTTGGCGCCAATGATTACATACAGCTTGTGGATCAGATGCTCCTGGCACTTTTGGAGGATTTGTCGTACAGTGAAGATTTAGTCGGTGTTTGATTT
>KI423472.1:0-22230 GCA_000473375.1 Anopheles culicifacies
GTGAACCAGTATTAATTAGTGCTCATTAACAATGATCACGCCCGTACGAAGCATCCCCAAATCCAAACAAAATAATGCATCCATCCGAGAAGCGAGAGAGACATCCCAGAGTACCCATCCAGCAGCTGCTGCTACTGCAATGTGCGCCGTTATCACCATGACCTAAACATGCTGCCAGTGAGTGACATTATCAGTTGTTTGATCAACAGCAGCACATTGTGGGTACCCTGCCCTCTCGCTCTGCTGCCTGACGAATCCGGGTTACCATATTTCGTCATTGTTTGTAGTAAAAGCGAAGCGAGATTTATGTCTGGGTAAACATGTGAGACCTGCCGGTCATCAAGCTTATTAGAGTGACCTACGAATTGGGTATAACTAACATCACCCGCATACGACGGACATATCAGCTGTAAACATGGTGCTATTGCTGAGAGCACGCTGGACCAAGATGACTCACTTCAACCGCTAGTAATGATTCGATTAATGAAGGTTCAATGTCAGATAAATTAGACATATCTAGCTCATGAACACACAATCAATACTAGGATTTTGGAAGAACAGTATTTCTTCAAAAGATACACAAGCTATAGAGACATCCAAATATTCTAAATACCAACTGCACAAACAACCAGTTCTATATCGACGTCACAAAGAAGAATCCACGCTACCCCGGAGCAAATCCAGATGAATCCAGATTCCAACCCTTGTTCCAAGCGTCATACAGCTAGACCGTGCCTCAGGTCACTCAGAGCAAACAACAATATACCAGCAGCTCTAGCCTTCGAAAAGACAACAATCGTGCGTCATTGATAACACGCTCGCCGCCGTGTTGGGACGTTTACTACATCTTCACGTGGTTTGAAACGGGGAAACAAATGTGATGACCGATTTCGGACAGAAAGTGACAGTGAACCAGGAAAGCGAAGAAGAACTCCAAGGTTATAGCCTTTTTTTTCGGACGAAGTACCTTCATATGCGGGAAAAGAACTGAATGTTATGCTCTTACAGACCACCGGTCATTAAAAATCAGATTATCCTTAAAGACTCCGTATGGACTGAGTTCATCGCAGCATGAAAAGTGATCCTGGACTGCCCCAGATACACGTATACGCAGCAAGATAATGACTTTTATTGACAGTATTCGTGTCTCGTTAGTAGCTTTTCCGTTTGTGTCCCTTCTCCTTCGGCGACATGAGGGCTGAGACAGAGGACACGAAAAGTAATTAAATTTGCTGTCGTGCTTAATCGAGCGTTTAAACGTTTAAATGTTTTGACAACACGATCCTGTTGCACGTTTCCAGCTGATGGCGGCTGGTCCGAGCTGGTCGTTCGGAAACAGTTACCAACGCGAATTCGCAAACAGACCGACCCACACATGATGGAAAACAGAATGTATAATCTACTTTGGAAGTACTTCTAGAATTTCCAAAAAAGACCTTATCAACAAGCGACCGACCGGGGGCACAAACTTTTTATTGAACCAAGTTCCATCCCTCACGGCGGTATCTCGCTACTTATCGCTGCATCGTCTCGTTTCAGTGGGCCAATATTTGATTGCCGCCTAGTAACAGTAAGCTTAAAAGTAAGCTCACTTTCACAACTCATGCCGAAGTCGTCGGGAACGGAATTCACCAATAACTCAAAAAAAACCTTATCAACCTGCATTCCTTCGTAGGAGGCAGGTCTTCGAGATTGTGCGGCATCTCTGGTAAGAGTTACAACATTCTACGACAGATTTCAATGTCCTGCATCACATCGCTCAGGAGGACACATTGTAAGGAGGAGTCGCCATAGTTTAGCCAGGCTGTACTGTACGAAAACACCAACTACACGTGTGAAGTTTGTAAGCTAACGGGTGCCGGGTTGAGCGATACACGTTCGATACAATCTTTATCGCCACTTACGTAAGTCCACCACACACGGTCACGGCACACACGCCGTCCGTCGTCTCGAGGAGGAATTGTTTGTCGACCAAAATAGTCTTCCGACACCAGGGCAGAAACGGAACAGAGTGTGCCTTAGACAAGTGCGCAAACCGTATCCAAATGTGACACTATGTGACGGGCACTGTGAGTTCTCTACAACAGTGCGTCCTCATATCTGTATGGGAAGGTTCTCGTCTCTAATCGTCACTTTCAGTACCTTAGTTACTAGCTCGACATAGAAATCACTGTCCAGTGTATCCATTCGTAGGGGGGGTTGGGACAGGGATCCAACACAGGAGCAGCGTTGGCGTTGTGCAGCTGATATTCACCGTCCAACCCGGAAGAGCAGAATCGATAAAACCACGCGCACACAAACAATTCGTCCTTCGGTAACCACGCCGCAGTTGTAGTCGGCGGAATTTCCTTAGACTCGTTGCTGTTCGTTCGTCCGGAAGCGAATGCTATAGCCCCTAGTCCGGTTGTCAGTCAGTACAGAGTGTGGGTGAGTTGTGGGTTAGATTTTTTCACCCAAAAACGCGAAACATTGCCAACGAACTCATCGTGATTGTCCCGATATCGAGAATGCGTGCCTACGATTTGGGCCTTCCGTTTTCACAGGCCAGTTCTGCCCCGTTTGCGACTGACGCACACTCACGACACTGCAACACGGTGCGGTAACCAACTTTTCCGAACGTTCACCATCAACTGTGGCACCCAACCGATGGATATGCCCCGGAGGTGAACGAGAAACATTTGGGACCGAGTTCGGGTTTTGCAGGTGATGCCCGTTTTTTTCTTTCCTTCACGGGGAGGCAAGGAAACCGTCAAACCGTCGTGTTTCGCATTGAAACCTCTCGTGAGCAGGAAAATTGCTTCTCGCACAAACTAGGAAGGTGTTCGATTCTCATTCGTGCGGCCACTACGCCGCTGCTCGCTCGGGAAAAGCTCTTCGGGCAATTTTCCACCGGCCGTATTTTGTCTCTTTCAGCCACGAACGGTTGCTGCTCTGCCTCGCACAAACTCATCCTTCTGTGGGTGAGACACGGTATTAACAGGTTTTGCAAAGCATGACCAAGCGGAAAAAGACCATCGTTGGGTGGAAGTGAAGACGTGGAAATCTTCGTTCCTTTCCAACTGCTTTCCAAATACCAAACGCCACTTGCACTCACACACACACCTTTCACGTAACCAATTTGCAAAATGAATGCCATTGCATAGATGGACCACATTGCAATGAACGAACGAAGACATTTCGCTCAAATTCATCACGTTTTGGCAACACACTCGATACGTACAGCTGTTCGGCCTGACACAAATGGCCTTAGACAAAATTGAACGCCAACAGTGGGACCGGTGTAACGATACACAAATGTTAAATAAGAAACCAATTTCATTTTTTTAGCATTTTGGGTATAAAAGTGTGCAAAACCAAAAAAGCGTCCTATTGCGCATGTCCAAAGGAGTGTGCATCATGCTCTGGGTCCTAGACAACTGGGGGCAATTGGGAGGAGGAGGTATGGTTTGTTTTTTTATAAATAGAAGATATTTTCCACACCCGGCTGTGTCAGCCACCACCAGTTCCGTTTGTGGACATAGCGTTAAAAGAGGCAAACTGACTATCAACAGCCAGGACTCAAGGGTTGGGTTCAAGTCCTTCCCAGTGGCTTGCTGGAAAAAAAATAAACAAAAAGGGAAAAAAGGGTCACGAAAGATTTAATCGTATGCACTACATACTTTAAAGGCTTCCCCAGATCTGAAGCGAACCCCATGTGTCGTGTTCGAGAGGGCGTGAAATATACTCAACGACAAGTTTAGCGACAGATTGTCGGCGCCTGAAAGTTATGCACGACGCCATACATCGCCATCCTAGAGGGGATGATGGTCGTTAACTACTTAACTAATTGACACTTAATTACTTACGCTTGGTGATATCAGATGTAAATGGGAACTGACATCATTTTTAAACGGGAATGTCAAGAAAGTGTTTCCAATGTAAACATGTCTGTTGATTGAGATTAGTTTTTTTCGTTTGTACGATTATAATCAACCGAAATAATTCCACGCAGCTCTACTTTCCATCGGTGCAGAGCTCTGATGACCTTCCATCATCCACGCGGCGATCGCGCTTGGTTGGCCGCAATTCTGACATAGCAACAGTGGGCACACGATCGTCGTGGAACTCAACCTCCCAACCAAGCACGAGCTCATTAAAAACCAGTTTGGCAAGCTCGAAAGCGACGCTACGGAAATTTCCCTCCACTTGGTTTCTTCCCAGATTTCTGAGGTACTTCCCCCCACAAAAAAGAGCAATGTGTGAGTCAAAGCAGCAGAAAGTGAAGTATTATTTCTTTATGATTCATGCCGCTCATAATTCCCCACCCACACATGAGAAGTGTTGTTTGTAACGCATTCCGGTATCTTTGGAAAGACCGGAAGTCTGAATACCAGGAATTCAATGCACCACTCCAACTCTTAATTACTAGCCACAGTGCTTACTGATAAGATAACACAAAAATGACTCGGTTGAAGATATTTACCCGTGACAGCAGTTCCTTCAAGGCAAGAATGAAATCTTCCACCGTATCGCCGCTGACTTGTAGCTTGTTCTGTTCGAATGCCATTTTTGCTATGTCACAGTTCTACTACTGCACAGAGTAGTAGCTATAGTAGCGATGAGTATGTCCAGCAGTTCAGGGGGGTAGGACACACCTACCACACGCGCGATTGTTTGGTGTGGGTTAAGAAATATCACACGAACGTCACAAATGTTTGACGGTGAATTTAACGTTTACAGTGGATTTACAGTAACCTAATATCACAATGTTTCGTTGCTTTCTTCTAGAATCTTCTACCACCTTATCGATACCACCACCTAATTAAATCGCACAACTTTCTTCTCAGTGCGTTTTCACCGAACTATCTCTCTTGCTCTTCAACTCTCGGTTAACGAACGTTTTCACTCTCAAAAACAAAAGGGCATATCCTTCCTTCCACCCTTCCAAATATAGGTATATCGTACTTCACTGCACTGTTGGAATTTCGTTTCAGCTCAACCACGTGGAGCTAAGGCATGTTTCTCACTAATGCACCGCACGCACCGATAGTTTGGGAGAGGTGATACCGAACAATCTCTCTCTCGCTTCCAGGCTCGAATATGTTCGCGCGCTTTCCTCTCTATCAACGGTACAAAACAGCTGTTCGAGTACGCGGCAGAGATGGGGAGCGCTTAGCAACAGCGACTTAAAATTTCGTTCGTTCGCATCCGTTCCGTCAAACGTTACGACTTCTCTTCGCACGTGTTTCGTTCTCGCTCTTTTCAGCGCACAGTCACGCAATGGAAGATAATGGCCCACACACAGCCGACACAGCGTGTGGATGGTTCGAGGTGACGGTTACTAAGTTTTGGTTCGCTTTGTTTCCTTTAAAATCCAACAAGTCTAACCCGTTTATGGTGTTAGAGCTTGGTGCAGCACTGATTTTTGCACGACCTTTCCGTTCAAGTTCACTCGTATTGTGCACACACCTAGGGAGATCACAGATCACAACTGATCGCAAGAGAGCGGAACAAAGAATTTGTTTTACAAAAATGGAGGTAAATGCACAAACTTGGCCCACTTTTACAGCAATTTCGACTATTGCTTTCTAATCACACATCACACACAGCGTCTATTTTGCAGGAGCATCATGTCAATATTTCTGGATGTAAATAAATCCACTTGTCAGAGGTATAAATGTCGATGCCTGCTGTGTTCACCACGGACCGCAAATAGTGTGCACTCGGGGTTGTTGTTCGGTGTGGTTGTTAGTGCTATTTCGCGCTGCTAGCGAAATACACGTCCAGTCTCAACGGTGGTATGATTCTCACTGAACAGGCGCGGATTGACTCGCGGCAACTCGTCGACTCTGTGTTGAACCGGCCGCTGCGCTACCATGGGCGGATTGTGTGTGCGTTAGATAGGGCCCGAGAGCGAGTATGATTGATAGCGGTGAGAACGAGAGACTGAATGTGACCGAAGCCCGATAGATGATAACGAGATGGCCGGGGACGGGAGCAACGAAAGGCCCCCGCCCGGAGGACTGGGAGGGGGTCGTACTCGTACATCATTACGTAAAAGCACGTGAAATGGCCAATCGTCGGCAGTGAAACTGCAATGTGTCCGGATTGTAGAGAAACTGACCCCGGCTAGACACACACAGTAGTGGACGGGTGTTTCGCATTCAGCTAGTACACAGCTGTTACTAATGGCAATTTGGTCGTTTTACATAATAGACGAATAATTTGATAAAATCTCATAAGAATCATTATCATTCTAGAACATTCCAATCTCTCGGAACATTCGTGAAACATCTCCAACATTCTACGGCCATTTTTATCTTACTGGGCTGGGTGGTGTGCAAGTGCCCTGTAAAGAGTCAATTTAATTCGCTGCAATTTGCCTGACCTGATGACTGCAAATTGACAATCGCATGTCGGCCAATGTCCATCATCAGATGGAGCACAAGCCCTCCATTACAAGAGCTCTGACAAGGGACTCTGATTGTACGAGTAACTTTTTACCGAATTTCTGAACGAGAGCAACACAATACGGCGGCGGTTGGCCAATTTTAGAGCCGTCGTGCTAACCACATCTACCAACCGAAACCGAACAGAATCGGTACGAAGCGGTTATAGGCCAGCACAGTCAGTGCAGCATCAGCTACAACGCGAGTCATGGCTACGTCACCCTGCCAACAAAACGTCATCATACACGCCCAAAACAGCAGGGACAGGGGAGTAGAGTTGAATGTCACCGGTGTGATCCTGCCTGGTCACAACACCGGTCTTATCTCACTTGACGTCATGATGCATGCTCAGTGGGGGAAAAAGGCCCGGTTTTGTGTTTGTAAACAGGATCTAAATGTGTTGTGTGCAGCTTGTATTGTCTAGATTACGCAGACCGCACGAACATACCCATACGCACCCTCGGGTGCGCAGTTCGTGAGTATGCCGCCTTCGACGGCGGACTTTAGAACGACAAGTTCAATGAGTTGAAAACAAATGTCGCGATCGTCGTCGTTCACCGGAACAGGGGTGTTGAATTGCATTCCTATACCAATAATGAAAGATCCACACGTTACGCATCACAAGGTACGTCTAATACATTGCGCTTCAGCAGGCGCACATTTCTAGCCGCATGTGAGGCGTCGCTAGAGTGTCGAAACTAAAGCCATATTAATTGGATCACGAAGACACCGGGAGTACAACGAGCCAGTCAGTTCCGGATTCCTGTCGCGTAGTGTCCACGCTCCAATCCATGTGATCGGCAACACGACGTCGTTGTCGTAATGCAAACAATTATATTTTACCTAACCGGACAACTCCGGCTTATCTCCGGGGTTTTGAAAGATGTTCTACGTTGCATTGTGATCTGTACAAACAAATTGGCTTCTTCATTGGCCTGCGTCACTTGAGCACCAGACAAAAGACCAGAAATTCGACGAAAGGAACTCAGACAAAAATATTATTCTGATAACGGAAGAAATGCATTCCACTGACGTCGCCCTCGGCAACAAGATTTCGCACGTTACCGGTGTAATTTAATTATTTTGGCAACAGCACAACGTTGCGCAGGGGAAAATGTAAAGAAAAAACACAGTATAAACACGTTGATTTAATTACACCCGAGAGCTGCGGTACAAGGAAATAATGGCGGGCCAAATGTTGGTGAATTATTGATAAATTGCCAACAGTTTTACATCCCGGTGACAAGGGCACTTCAATTTAAGGCATTTAATTAGTCTTGCTATACATTGTGGATGTTTTATGAATGATTGAGAAATTCAAGAATTGCTACTTCTTCCAGGAAGCAGCAATCATGATAACACAGCTGCTGTACGTCATGTGATAGTAGCCAGACAATCTTCAGAGTCTTTCATATATTGAACTCTACTAATAAACATCCTAAAACGATTTAATATCAAACTTCCGAGATCTTTCAGCGGAGTTCTTATCTCCTAAAGTGATCAGACGCAAAATGTCACATTGCGCCAAGAAAATGTGCCAATAAGTTTGACCGTTCCACCCAAAAAAAGGTGTGATCTCGACTGCCATAATTCTCACAAATGTATGTTAATTCCTTTTTTCCATTCAGGTGTAGAGTCGTGTGCCTGCTGCAGCTAGCTAATGGCGGTCACGAGGTACCCTCCATGCCACGGTCTTATCGAGCTAATGTGCTCCAATAAGTGAAGGTGATAGTCATTACGTTTCGCGACAATCACGCGTCACCTGACGGCCGACGCGGTTTATGAGGTTGATAGGCATTTCCAACGTTGTACAAGTCACTTCTCGTCAGCTGGTCTGAAAGCGTTTGGAATGGGACGTTTATTAGGACACTCAAAATAGGGAATACCTTCCGCAGTAGTCAATTTACATCTGTTAGAAGTCTCTTCTACCTCCATAAACCACTCTAAACCGGTTGGTTCCAACTAAGCACCATCCTCTTGCGGGAGATGAAGGCGGATGCACTTAATGCCAATTGCTACAAACAACTTGCATTCCGTCTTGCAGCGTATGTGGGGTGGTATTTTTCCACATCACAAGCTGGACATTGGACGGGGACTATTTACAAAACATGTGGTCCAGCAGAGCATGTGTACGGTTTCTTGCAATCTTCATTAATTTTAGCTCCGTCTCTGGTAAGGGGCCAACCTAATGACCGATAGATCAACATCCAACAGGAGGACCTGTGAGAAGGAGGATGGTAAACACACATATCGCCGCCCTCTCGGGTGGGACACACATGTTTTTTAGCAGAACGTTCGCAAAATCTAGTTCCAACCAGAACTATTCCCCGTACACAAACAGACACGTACATTGTAGGCAAGTAGATGAAACATTAACTTGACAGCTGTAGGGTTGGGGAATTAATGTATTCCTCAAATCTTTGGCTGATTATTCAGCATCCATCTAATACCGTACCTCGCAACAGAGCATTCGGGAACAGAAACCGAAAATATTCTAAAACCACCAGGAGGAGGTTGACGGCGTTTCCCACCCCCCAGCACGATCGACATCAAGAATGATCGCCGTTTCTTGGTTTAATTTTAGCACAAATCTTTCTCTTGTGCGCACACAGCAGAGTAAGGCAAAGTTATTGCTCAGGTTTTGCACAAAGAGACTGTCGTTTGCAAAAAAAAAAGAAACAGTTCGGAAAATGAATGAAAATTATCATTTTTTGTTGTTGTTGTTGGGTGGAAAAATATGAGAGAAGGAAGGGAACAGACGAATGATACAGAAGAGAAGCCATGCGCCTCGATTAAACGGAAAGAGAGAGAGAGAAAAATATACAAAATAAATGAAAGCTTCAATATTTGCACAAGCAATTGTTTTAAACGTAAAAATATAAAAATATCGTTAGATATAAGAGCATGCTGAAGAGTTAAAGACATAATAACGAAGAAGTATGAAATTGCATATAATAAGACCAGAAAATCACACAAAAAGGATATTTATACATAAACTTCTTTTAAATATTTCTAAATGTACTTTTTCCCCCCGTGATATCACTACACAAACCGAATGTCTTAAAATAGCTTCCACAGAAACCCGATAGCACACATCTCCGATCACTGCATATCCCTACTACCCACGATGATATAAGATGGCTTCCCAAGTAAGGACACTATTTTTACTCAGCGCCGAAAATCGAAAATAATCAACTGTGTGTGTGGGTGTGGTGTTCGACGCGCTACATTAGCGTAAATACGAAACTGATCCGCATGTAAGCATCTATTGTAAGACTGCACACGCGAAACACTTGAACGGGGAGGAGAGATCTGAACGCTAAAATAATCAAATGCAGCACATTTGTCTGAAAGGATAATGGCCTTTTTTTCTGTCCACGAGTGGCACGTGGCACGTGTGCATTTCTTTTTAAGAACAAACCGTTTGTTCTGGGAACCGAAAAATAAATATTGCTGATCAGCACAATTCATTTTCATGTGTGCACAGTTTGTAGGTATTGGGACAAATGTTCCACCCCTCTTAACGATCATTTTTAAAAATAGGAGTCTCATTTTAAAAAGTATCCCTCTGAGAAGGATGTACATCATCCCCTAGGCTGAGCTTTACTTTCTTTTAGTCATCAACAAAACCAAACAGATATCCGCTCCGAAGCGAAATTGTTTTCTTGAGGAATTCTTGAGGAAAGAACGCACGCGTAAATATGCTGCTTCTGCGTATCACATGACAAATATAGCTGCTGTTGTAAACACACGAACCAAAGAGAGGCGAGATCGAAAAAAAGCCCCAATCCTACATTCCTTCAGCTCGACCCCGTTGTTGCTTTGCAACTGCGACATCAAAAATGCGTATCACGCTTAGCGCGTGGTGATTCTCAAAGAGAAGATGAGAACACGGATATACATACTTCCTTCCTTCCGTTATTTGAGACGGCACCAAAATACAAGTAGATGTTCTCGGGAATGAGCATTAACATTCCTGCCATACAACTACAATTATGAGATGCACGAACTAGTAGTATTCATACAAAGAAAGAGCGTGCCACGTTACCTTGATGGCAGGGCAACACCCTAACGGAAGGTTCTCTAAAACTGAGGAACATCTTCCGGTGTAGGGGAGGTGGATCGTTTGGAAGCTTAAGGGCGATCCTTGATAGAAGAGTAAAACACGGTTACATGCAAGCATTAGCCCATCTCCGCCAATTGTTTATTGGGGCTCATCACAGGGCTCTGCACAAACAACTCCGTGACGTCACGATATGACTCTCTTTATCAATTAGAAAGATCGCACCCGGCTCAGCTGTGCTACATTTACCATCCAAACGCTGTTGCGCTCGGCTAATCGGACCTTGGAAACAGACTAGCCACTCTCTGCACTTGAAATCATTGCTTCCGAGTTACCACAACAATTAACGCCACCACCAGCAAGTGAAACAACACAACCTGCCACCTCAATCGTAGGCAAATAACACACGCGTCATAGTTTCTTTCTTCTTCTTGCTGGGTTCTCTTCTTGCCACATTCTCTCACAGACGTGGGGCGGTGGTGGATGATAAAGGGCAGAAGACAAACAACACAACCGCTTGTTATGTGTCGTTTGTAAAGCGTGCGCAAAGTTGTCGTCCCCATACAAAGTACATTGGGGAGGCTCGCCTCGAGCGCCTCGGATTGCGACGGTCTGATTGGTTTAAACGCTTTGGCGTCACGTTGAGATTGGGAAAAACACACGAAAACGAGATTAACAGTGAGCGCTCGTGCTCACTGGTGTACGGGTGGTGGATTATGACCGTTGAAGGTAAGCATGGACGACAAGGTTGGAGAAGGCGATGTATGCAATGTAGAAGGATTACAGTGATTGGCACATGTTTTTTGGAGACTAAATGGTTTGCAGAATCAAAAGTGCAGCCGATTATTCTGATCATTCATTCTTCCATGATCAAATGGTGGAGTCGTATACACTACCAGACACTTAGAATCGATATTTAATACATTCGTGAACTAAAAACCTCACAGAATTCCAAACATTCTAGCTCAAAAGATCTTTGGAGGTTTCCAGAGAACAAGATCGCTTATGTTGTAGGATCTCCAAAAGCGTGGAGAGATTTGTTGACAACTTCTAAGGCGTCAACATAAGTTCCATTGAGAGAATAACATTAAAGTGGCCAAATCTAACTCTACAACCATGAAGTATATCAAAAAAGGTTGAAACCACTCAAAAACTACAACTATTAAGCATTATTGAAAGATCCAGACAATTATTGTAATTCTAATAAAAAAACCACACTTCCGTCTGTCACTGTATCCCAACCCAGCGTCATATTCCAACGCAAACCAGGCCGTTGAACGGTGGATCGTGGTATTTGAAGATCGCTACTACCCCGGACACGACAACTCGGGCGATCGCGCTCTCTAGCAGCTGCTGCTGTACTCTGCCCCAGATAAGAACAAAGAAACGATTTGAACTCCGCACGGACGTCAAAAGGTCCGCCCTGTGTGGATGGGTGTCCTCAATAGCACAGAAGTACTAGGCACTCTCACTGCAAAAGCAACAACCAACTGGTAGCTTCATCGTCAACGGGTGATTAAAGGTTACAAGTAATGATGATTGGTGATCGTTTGCAGTACGAAACTGCACCAAACCGGATTGAGAACGTTTGGGCATGGTGCCCATTTCTATCAGCTCGCCCAAAAAAAAAAGCAGACTAACGTCAGAAGCGTGATCTTTGGACAACGAACAACCAAAGGCAAAGATTAGAGTTTTAATTTGGGCGTTAGCTTATGCAGCTTTACGTCAGAACACTTCGTAATTCGCTCGAGGTTGTTCGGTTACATTTTGAAAGTTTTAATTAGCATCGCAATGATTGTTGATGCCAGGCAGTGACGTTACCGACGTTACTAAATCAAGTTCTATGTTCTATCTATCTTATACTCAATCTAGAAGAGCTCTAAACTATTCTACACATGAATGTTGGATTGGAATTCTATACTAATTCACATCTAAACTAAGCGCACAGGGACTGTTTTACTGAGCTGACTCTAACCAGATGTCTTAGAGCTATAATCATGCGATGAGCCGTACTTTATCTAACTATATGTTATCCTGTTCGTATGAATGATAGGTGCAATGAAATGCGAATATGAATGATCTGGTTCACGATGCAGTGTACGAGTTTTTTGGCAGTGAACTGAATAGTCCAACTCCAACTGTATGCGAGGTGTACAATAAAGTGTAAAATGCTCCTTTCGGGACATTGTAACCGAATAGTGCAAACGAACCAACAAACAATGCGAGTGCGTAGGAAATGGAACGAGCATCATAGCCACAACAGTTCATGCTAACATTCAGCAAAGATTTAAACATTCGACGCACGACCATTATCACGTGCTAGGGAAGCGCTAGCAAAGCCATTCCGATAGTACATTCCTGGGGCAAAGGATTTATTTATTTCATTCACCGAACAACGCATTGTGCTAGCCGAACAAAGCGCGGTGGGTAGATTAAAAACATAGTTTCAAACATATAATCGAATAGCGAATAAAAACAGGAGTTTGTGCATGGCAAGCAGGGCCGGCCTCGGTACGTATACAACGCGTCGGCGAACTAGCTAGCTGCCAAATAAAAAACCATCTAAAGCTTCCTTATCGCCGACGAGTCGCATTGGGTTTGGCCACTAAAACCATCGCTCCAGATTACTGCTTTGGTTGGGATAACGAGCGATACTCTAAAAATGGGAACATGTTGAACTGAAATAGCGGAATAACTAGCGAGCGAGTTTTTTGTTTTGGTACGGCCATTTGGTAGGAAACGGGAAACCGGGGAGAAAGAGTAGAAGAAAAAAAGAAGCTATCTGTACACTGTACCTTACCATCCACCAGCAGGTGCGAGGACGCGCCGCCATTGTTGGTGGAGGAGTTGTAGGCGAGATTCGTCGGTGGGTTCAAAAGCAGGTCCGTTACGTGCTCGATCGCCTGTTCGACATCGATCAGGCGGAGCACCGGATGTAAGGTCGTGCCGTCCGGCGTCGGTTCGTCCGACGTTGGAGCATCGTTCTTAACGGCGTGACACCGACCAATAGCCGTCAGGTACGCTTCATTGTACCTGAGATTCTTCGCCGTGTTTCGATTCGACAGACCGTATCGTTTCGTTTATTTTTCGCATTTTCCCATTGTACGAGAGATTGAGAACAATAATCTAACATTAGCCACGCGCTTCGATATTGGAGTGGGAGGGAGTTTCGAGTGTCTCCCAGTATTCGCATTTGTATTCCCATTAGAGGTAAGACAAACAAAAAAGGATGGAAGCAACTTAACAGAGAGTACTCACAGTCGAATGCCGCCAGTATTTAACCAGTTCGTGTATGTCCGAGGATGGTGCCAGCAGTAGGAAGTCTCTCCACTCGTCATAGCTAATGTTCAGACTGCCATCCTTATCCATGCTAAAATGTAATAATAATACTTCCACTTCATTAATCCATCCAGCCGCTTTGCGAGTGTGTCCAACTTACCGTTTAAGTAACTTTGCCGCCTCGTGCCGATCCATCTCGATGCCGAGCTCCTTGAAGGCCGTTATCAGCTCCTCCAGGTCGACCTTCCCGTCCTGGTTCTTGTCCAGGTGTGTAAACTGTAAGCGTAGATTTTTTTCGTGCTCTCGCACGTAATGTATAAACTCGGCCAGCCCGACATCGCCGCTCTGGTTTTGATCCGATTGCTTTAGGAAGCGCTGAAAAAACAACGAATGTCCGTATTCCTGGATAATAGTGGTGGCATTGTTTTTCCATTTTCCAACCCCCAGGTCGTTGTTTTGATTGTGATGATGATATGTTGTTTGGCCACGCATATTGCATTGTATGTGTGGTGTTTGCATGTGAGTGGCATTAGGCGAGCATGAATTGAATGAGCGAAGAAAAAGCATGAAAAAAAGAAAGGAAAATAATAATGTAGCTGTGTTAATAAAATGATTTAAAATAAGGATGATAATATTAAATGGAAATGATAAGAAATTTAAGAGATGCGTTTGAGCTGCAGTTCAACGGTCATTTCAAACTCGATTGCATGCAACATTCGTTGCAGGCAGAACTTGAATGCAAATCAACTATACAAGCCAATTTAACGAAAGAAGGCTTGTATGCAAGGTTCTTGTAGTACACACAGAACGAAACTACAGATTTTACTGAAGTTTCTTTTTTTATAAACACTTTGATAAGATTAAGATTCGGAAACTCCGGATGATAGATGAAAAGATCTATTATCTTCTTTGGAGCAATTGTTTCTTGAATTCTGGATTATCTACTCCTATATTCTTCTTCTGTGGATATTCTTCATTGGCTCTAAAACCTCGAAAACCATTTCTGACTTTCGGGAGATTTGAATGTATATGACTTGAACAGGATAGTCAGTCCTGCGTACGGAGGAACGGCCCACAAACGGGATTCGAATCTCGGTCCTGCACGTTCGAAGATGGACGCTGCTATCTCATCGACCACCGAGTCGTGCCAAATCTGGATTATAAAGAAGATTATTTTTTACTCCTTTCTAATAAAGATTTGATGCAAATTTATTTCAAAGTACCGAGAAGTTTGATAAAATCGTTTGTTATTCAAATTTAATTCTTCTTCTTCTCTGACTATAACAACCTCGAGAGGTCTTGGCCTGCCATTTCTGGCTTCCGTGACTTGATTGTACCCGCAACAGGATAGTCAGTCCTGCGTACGAGAAAACAGCCCGAATGGGATTCGAACCTCCGTCCTGTCTGTTCGAAAACCGGCGCTTCAGTCTCCTCGGCCGCCGAACCACTCCAAATTAGTAAAACATAATCAAATCTTTAGTTGCAGCGTGTACTACCAATGCCGAAAGTATTTTTATCTAAATTATGACTTTTTCCACAAATCACGACAAGAGATTAACGAATACCAACAAATAATGTAATCTGATTTGTTGATAAAACTGTCACACACAATTTGAAAGATAAAGCCATCGACAGAAGTAAAAAACCCTTTGGCGGAAACTAAATGCTGATAGGCGGTTCAATACAAAAGCTCCAGGTGCGTGCGTGCCGTGGATGACTAAAAAAAAAAACAATGCGTAATACAAACGAGACGCATTCGTTTACGGACAACTTTTCCAGCACGCGTTAACCTTCACCCAACGACGAGACAAACAAACTGTCTCTTATCGATCGTACCTTACTGTATAAACGAAGCATAATCTCGTCCTGTCCACAAGCTAACAAGAAAACAAAAAGTGAAACCAGTTAATCCAAGGTTATAATACATCTCCATGATCAGTGTGTCAAGATCAAGATGGCCAGATACGGATGCGTTGCATATTGCCATTACGCATTAATTGGTCCAAACGAAAGGGAAATTTAGCACCCACGCGAATATTAACACATTCCCCTTTGGTGTCTTCCTTGTGGGGATGTCGGATCGTGCCAACCAGATGGCAAATGCACAGACTCCGGGATTCCTCGGTCAATGTCGCAACCTTCTGGCGTCCGAGGTTCGGACCGGTCCGATCGGTCGGTGTAGTTAAAAATAAAATTCATAACCTCAACCCCGGGTCCCCGGATGGTTAGGGCATTTGCCAGCGCAATTGAAACTGCATTTTGATCGTAACGAGAGGCATGATTTTTCTTCGCCATCATTCCATTCTTAGACCATCATCCAACGTGTATCGTGTCTCGTAACGGTAGACACGGTAAATGCACCGAAGCGTGGCATCATTCGCGTGCCCAATTGCATCTCCGATTAGTCAACACACACACACACACACACACACACCTTTAATAGATGTGTTATGGCTCAGTGAATCGATATGCTTAAACGTCTGAACAGCTGATGTGCCCCTGTTGACGTTCATACGGGTTGAATTGGCAAAGGAAGGCCTTAAAATAGTCCGGAAGCGATAAGCGTGAAGCGGTTTCGGCCGGCAGATAAGTACCGTTTCTGGTGCCTTTGCTCGTGCGGATAAATGGATGAATCCTACGGAGAGATTTTTCGTTTGTAAGATAAAGAGATAAAAAGAAGCGTCTTATCGGACTATCTGTCTGTTAGAACTTAGCATATTTGTTAGTTGATTAGAAGTACAAACAAAAAATGCGCATCATTTACATCACAAGAGAGTGAAGCATTTTCCTATACTATCTTAACTCAAACTAAAGTAAGTAAACTAATCGATTAATCATTAATCACCCTGCAAACCTTCATTTTGCCAATTTACTTTTTTTGCAAACTTTCTCCGTAGACTACCTTCGTTAATGACCTAATTATTACCGACGTATACCTATGACCTCCTTTCTCTCTTTTCTTCCTCCACTACTTTGGGATAAAATCCAATTAACACCATTGAATTGAAGAGGTATTAAACCGCGCAAAAAGACCGATCTAATCCAATATTGAAGACAGCGCCATGACCGTCATCCATAAATCAGTCAAACAAAACAAAAATCGATCTATCTTCCCTCGCACGACACCCCGGGATGGTCCGGGAGGTTTCGGGGTAGACAGTCAGACGACGACGACTACAATTTTCCACCCATCTCGGTACTCCCCTCCCCCCACGGGGGGAAAACGCACCGAAATGACCTCAGCAAGGGCGTACCGACGGCTGTCGGAAAAAAGGCTCGACTTTCGTGAGGATGTGCGTGGAACAACCAGAAAACCCGCATACCCGTGAGTGTGCGCATACGATGTCGTCGTCAGTGTGTCCCCAACATTTCCTTTCAAACTGAGGAATTTTCTGGTTTCTTCCCCTTTTTCTTCACGATTTCACTTCACTATTTTCCCTGCAAGCTAAAATAAACAAAGCAACCTTAGCACAGCTGTCACACATTTGCCACACCAGTGCAAAAGCATGGGCAGAAGAAATGCAAAAGAACCGGTTTGAAAAACGGACTGGAGAGCTGGGGGTGCTCTACGCCTTCGCGACAGATCGTGACATCATGGTGCCGACCGCAAGAGCGTATACTGCATGAAATCATATGAGTCAGCTGAAATAAAGTTAAGGCACGAAGCTAAATGTTGGGTGGAGATGATGACGGATGTTTGCGTGTGCGTGTGTGTGTTTCGTGTGTTGCCACATGTGCTCCTCCCCGGGCGGAACATCCTCTCTCACCTCGGCGTACTGGTGCGATAGGCCAAACTCCTTCAGTGCCGCTGACAGATCATGAATGTCGATTCGATCGTTTCCGTCGCGATCGAGCTTTTTGAAGATTCGTTCCAGCCGTTCCTCGTCCGCTTGGGGCAGTTCGTGCAAATACTGCGGGTATGCTGGTGTGCTGGAATTTCCACCGCTACTATGCTGCTGCTTGTCGTTTCCGTTGCCAGCCGGTCCTCTGTTAATGTTGACCATTGTATTTAGTGACCGCAGAGCACAGGAATGCCAACCAATCCCACTGTCGTTCCTTAGCCTGGATTGGATTGAAAAGTGACGTTGCCGCCGAGCGGTGTTTGCTGCAGCGTCGGAAAAAAACAGGGGCACACAATTTTCACTTGGCAAGGCCGCTCCCACTACAATATCTGGAAGTCTAGGGCCTTATATTTGCACACACACACACAATCACTCGCGCGTGCTTACACTTAAGTATTTCGATGGCGAAACGGCACTACACAACGGGCAATTAATCATGAAGAGAAGTAAGAAATACACGGCTACACTAATGCCACGCTATCGACGCACTTTCACCAGCCGAGCACCTTTGCTTGGGACACCAAATCACACAGCCGCACACGGGCAGCACACACTCTATTATGAAGCTGAAGCACTTTTGTTTCCTATATGGCCAACTGCGGAACATCAATTCACATACCAACGCGACCAGCCAGCAGCACCATTTCGGATCCAAGAAAATGAGCACAATTCGACGGCGAATTCCACGGATTAGCTTTTCCTTTCCACAATCTCAACGAGAACCATGCGCCCGAGATACACAAAGAAAACTACGCTTCCCGTTCGGTAGACGGATACTGCCACGAATGTACGGGCAGAAAACACGCGGCACCCCCCGGGATGATACGCGGCCACGGACGACGAGCTGCGTGTGGAAAAACGAGGAAAATCGCACTAAAATCGCGACGGGAAAATCCAGCAGCACACACCGTTTGCAGACGGCAAACAACCACACTGTACGCGAATCGTTCGAAAGCTGCGCAAACGCAGTTGTGGGGGACTCTTTTTCGGTTTCGCGATATAGAGAATTTAGGTTGCGCGTGGTTGCAGATCGGAATAATTTATGTGTGGAGAGAATTGAACAGTGCTCGCGGAAAGAGGATTTTATCAAAACATGCCCGTACGCTGCTTCGTGCTGCTCAACTGTCAGACCGCGTGTTTCTCGAACTTTTGTTTCTCGAATCAATTGATTATCCAGAAATTGCACAACGTTCGATGCAGTGGACATGCGATTAAATGGATATTAAATGGATATCAGATCTTAAGGCCATGTGGCAAATGTTGGATGGTGAGAACAACTCCGTTTCTTTCGTCTCTGCATTGAATTTAAAGCCGCTTATGATAAGATAACTAGAAAGAACTCAATAAAATGAAAACAACCCCGGCTCTTTGCAACCACCAACGCCTGGAGAAAGGGCTAGGCTGTCTACTTTTTAAATAAAATCAGCATCCATGCAAATTCTGAGCGCCAAATAAGCAAATAAATAAAATGATCACGAATATCTTAACTCTCTTTTTACTTTTCAATGCGAAAAAACGATTAAGATTACTATTTTTTAAATAATAAAAATGTTCCCTGGTCTACCCTCCGTGCAGCAAACAATCTGCAAAGTTGTGTAGACATTTTCCCACATCGGCTCTACTAACCTTGTGTGAACTGTCAAACAATTGAATCTCCTCCCGGGTTTGTTTACATTTTTTCCACCACAAGGATTCACAATATTCCACGCGTATAGATAAGCTTCGAGCGAAGAACCATGCAGTAATTAAGTATTTCTCAAAAAGAAACGACATTCTCCAAAGACTACATAAATGAGGCTTAAGTAAGGGAAGGAGGAGAGCTTGTTTTAGCGTGTTACTAACGATAAACAACCGACATAATGGCCGGCACCAAGAGTGAGGTGATTTATCTCGGCGACAAGGACCTTAATCGCAACCGCAACGTACGCGATCAGTCACCGGAAAGACAGATCAAGGTGCTGTTTTTCGACCTTACCCATTACAATCAAACCACCCAGTTCCTGCTGTGCTGTGCCGGCGTGTTTGTCCTGTACCTGGTGTACGGGTACATGCAGGAGTTGATCTTTACGCTGGATGGATTCCGCCCATACGGATGGTATTTAACATTGGTCCAGTTCGCGTACTACACCGCATTTGGGTACATCGAGCGCACGCTGGAAAAATCGACCGTCCCACGATGCATTCCGATGCGTACGTACGCGTTGCTAGCGTTCCTAACCCTCGGTACGATGGGACTGTCCAACTCGAGCGTCGGATATCTAAACTATCCTACGCAGGTTATCTTCAAGTGCTGCAAGCTGATACCGGTGTTGGTGGGAAGCGTGCTGATACAGGGAAAGAAACACGGTCCGATGGATTTCTTCGCCGCCTTTGCCATGTGCCTTGGGTTGATCTTGTTCACGCTGGCCGACTCCCAGGTACAGCCCGATTTCAACAGCTTCGGTGTGTTCCTGATCTCGATGGCACTGTTGTGCGATGCGGCGATCGGGAATGTGCAGGAGAAAGCGATGCGAGAACACCGGGCACCGAACAATGAGGTGGTCATCTTCTCGTACGGAATTGGATTTGTGTATCTCGCTGTGATAATGCTACTGTCCGGCCATCTCGTAAAGGGTGTCGTGTTCTGTGCCCAGCATCCGATGAAAACGTACGGCTATGCGTTTCTGTTTAGCTTAACGGGCTATCTGGGCATACAGATTGTGCTGACGCTCGTGCGGACATGCGGTGCACCGTTGGCGGCAACGGTTACGACGGCAAGGAAAGCTGTCACGATCGCGTTATCGTTTGTGTTCTTCAGCAAACCATTCACCATTCAGTAAGTAATTCAAGTGTCTTATTTTGAGAACGATTTCTTAAAGATATTTCGCTCTTTCTTTTAGATATCTGTGGTCCGGACTGATTGTCGTGTTCGGGATCTACTTGAACGTGTACAGCAAGCGCAGTAAGCTTACGTTTGCTGATTTGGGTCGAATGTTCAACACGGTTTACCGAAGGATATCACGACTACCGACTAAGGACGGTGCCAGAACGTCACTGCTGGAAGTGTGATACGGTCCCGATGCGGGACTTCCTTAGATAAGCAATAGAAGAAAAGAAAAACACAATATTCCAAATTGCGACACGCTAAAACACGTAGGGAAATATGAAAATAAAGGCGCTTCACATCTTAAAATGAGAAACAAAAGGTGTTGAATGGCCTTGAATCTCCAATGTAAAGAATCAATACATGTTTGGAGGATACAGATAGATTTACCGTAATACTAATTAATAATGATAGCATTGGGACAAGATTTTCGGATTATTTGTCAAGCTAAACGCCATCCCTTAGAATGCAAATAAGCTCCAGCAAGCTCTCTCCAATGCCGTCCCCAATATCCGTCGATACATGCTTATCAACTCGAAGGTTTGTTTTGTTTGTTATGTTCAATTTTCACTTTAATTTCCATTTTTGTTTCGTTCCACCTCACACACTTGGTTTTCCTTGTGTCTATTTCTATACGAATTTATGCTGGCTATCCTGCGAGAGAAAAAACAAAAACACACACACTCCAACAACTTCCTCAGGCGCTACTACTTTCCTTTTTCTTCGTTGTTTGTGCAAGAGGGCATATGGTTTATCTCAAAGTATCGGAGCTTTTGCTTTCCCGAACCACTAAAACATTGAATTTAAATACGCTTCCACTCCGACACTGGTTGGCTGATTGGGCGTGTGTGTGAGTTTTGCTTCTTGTTTCCTCTGTGTTGGGTGTCAACTCCAATGACTCGTTTCCCCACGTTTGCTGCTGGTGATCATCATCAGTAAAAAGACGCACAAGATCTACGTCCAGGCATTTTGTTACAAGCTTGTTGTGTTACTCCACAGTATTCACGTACTAGTTTTTGTTTTTTGTTTTTTCCTCTACTACACACTTAACTACTACATTCTGGTTCCTCCTTCCATCCTTTCTCTAGTAGCTGGAACACGTGGTTATAGGTGTAGAGAGCACACGGATTGATTGTAACCCATATTCCGGCAATGAATACGCTCGAATCACTCAAATTGTACTCAAACACAAAACCCAAATCAAAGAACATGTGCTAATACTTATACTGCTGGCTGGCTGGCTTGGCTGGCGCACTCTGCACTGCGGAATTAGATACTTGCAGGATTGACTGTAAAGAGCTGCGGGCGTTTGCGTGTGTGTTTTGTATGTGTGTGTGTTATTGGCAAGGAATTGGGAAGTTTCATCCCATACGACGTTTTTTTATTATTCTGTCTTTGCTATTACTCTCTATTAACTCCTTCTTTGCCTCATTTCGTTTGCTTATGTAAGTTTTCTTTAACTGCGTTTTTTCGGTTTCTTTTTTTGTATAAAATGCTCGTGCACTCACACACACACGCACACTCGCACAGGCGTTTCGTTTAATAATTTGTTTTAGTAAAAAAATCTTTCCTTCCACCATTTTCTTCTCTTCGTTTTGTTCTATTATCAGTATATACTACAAGTGAGTGTGTTTTGTTTTAAATGTATGTTTCGCTTTACTTCGTTTATTGATTTGTGTTTTTGCTTTGTTGCGTTGTCTTTTTTTTTCTTTCTTTACTCTTTTGCTGTTTGCTTCTTTCACTTATACAATCCTG